>JBBPTO010000079.1:0-59486 GCA_038094155.1 Pulveroboletus cf. aberrans | reverse complement strand
GAGTAAAACGGTCAACTCCGAGATGCTCCGGAGCGGAGTTGAGGGACTTGGTGCGCGTCAACCTCGGAGTTGTAGTGGATGACCTCGGAGGGGACCGGAGATCGGAGGTGTTACATTTTGACAGAAAGTTGTAAAAACCAGTGTATTTTATGTAGCAACTTCTCTTGTCTAAGAGCAAGCTTATGGTGTATCTGAACAGGTTTCTCATATAATGGTAAACCAGGACCAAGAATTGAAACATCATGGATGTTTAAGGCAAGCATAGTATTGTCATGAAAACTTGCATATTCCAACTGTTGACATACCTGCTGAAATTCCTGAGCAAGGGTTGGATGTTTTACATACAGCTCACTAACTGGAGTACAGGGCTGTAAGAGCTGCTGCCAGACAACTGATCTACCTTGCTCCAACCACTCAACAACTTTGTCATGACAGTCAGCTTGAATTCAGCTGCAGCTGCATTGCATGCTAAATGAGTAGCTTGGTGAAGAAAGTGATAGTACTCCATAATTGGAAGTTCAGCCCATGCCAGGTGGGGAAGAAGATGGCAGTTGTATATGCATGAAAAATAATTGTAAAGTGAGTAGAGTCATTCTTTTCTAGGGAAGAAGACAAAATCCAAAGTTGAGCAGCCCAAAAGTGGACAGAAGGTGGAGTTGAAGTGGAACAGCTGGCATATGAGAAACATGAAGTAGCAAAAGCAGAATGTACAAGATTCTGAGAATAACTGAAGTAGAATAAGACCCATAATCCCCCAACCATAACAAGTATTGTGATTTGAGAAGATGGCCATCTGGAGTGAGATGCACTGCCTGCTCAAACATCAAGACTTGTTCTTGTCCTCAAGATTACCAAGTTGCTGAAAGCAAAGAGATAATTAGTTTCCAAGATTGTTCAACCAAGCTGGCTTGTCAGGATGGCCATCTGGTGTGAGATACATTGCCTGCTTTTTATCAAAATGGACTTGATCATGTCCTTAAGATGACCAAGGCACCCAAAGTGTTTCACTAATGAGCATGCAAGGACAGTTAAGCAATCTGGTCTGTTAGGATGGCCCTCAGGAATGAATGTCATAGCATTCTCCAACACTACAATTGACTTGTGAATGTCATCAAGATTCCCTTTGCTGCAAAATTGATCATACAACAACTTCACAATGCCCATCAGAATCTCGAATCTCCTGTGGTCCCGAGCTGACATTTGTGGCAACATTTTTTCTGCCCTTTCAATCAGCTCTTTATTACCAGTGTTTTCCTTCCCGGAGACTCCTTGCTCCACCATCTGCATTCCCACAGAGACATGAAAAATCTCTAATCCAATACATGCTGGCCTGTACCCACAACTCTCTGCTGGGACAAGCTCCACCACATTGTGAAGTAGATCTCTTTCTTCACTCCTGTCTGAGATGTAACCTTTTCCCTGAAAGCAGGCAAGAAGAGCAAAGCCAAGTTGGAGTGCTGTTGTGGCATGATCTGGATAACCATTTGGACGAAGCTGGAGGGCCTCTTGATACAGTGTGATTGGCAAATCTAGGTCAGGGTAGTGACCATTGGCTTCACAATGGATGAACCTAATATTGACCAAATTGAAGAGCACCACTGAGCAATTGGGATCATGGAAAGAACACACATCCAGTGCATGCTCATAGTGGGTGATGGTCGCATCGAGATCGGTGTCATTTTGAAGGCGGCAATAGCGAAGAAGGGCATTGTGTCCATCATTGGTGACGAGTTCCAGGTCAAGTCATACTGATCGACTCTGATGGCTACCGTCATGGAGTCAGAACATACCCGAGTCAGCAATGAAGTCAGGAACTTACGTGATACATCGCGACAGATTCCTTGACGTCGGAGAGGCGGCTTTCCATGATGATCCTGAGTGACGAGCACGAGGGTAAAACCCACTCCTTTGGGGCCATAAATCGGACGGTATGAGATATCGAACAGCCATCCTTGACTACAGGAAATGCTCACGCTGTTGTTGGTCGTCATGATCGATGATGTTCCCCAGGGTGATCGAGAACTGGGGAAGTAATCCACCCCTTCCAAGGGTGGGTCCAAGCTCATAGGACGCGTAGACTTTGAATGAAACGTTCGATGATCGGTCGGCGGATGGCCTTGCGCACAGGTCAGCACGGATGACCACAACAATGTCGTAACTCACAGGGGGATCTCTTCATCCCATTCCACCATATCCTTGTCCGTTGACGCAGGGTTATTCGAAGTGTTCATGGTCTTCCCGTCCATTGTAACAACAACATAGAAGCCAGCAGGGAGTCGACGAAGGTCAGCCACAACGTCCGTGGCGTGGATGTCTGTACATGGACGTCAACAACTTGTCAGACATGGATGGACTGGAACGGACGTGTTATGAAGATACGCGCGCGCTTCTTGCCATCAGACGAAGACGATTCCAGGCCGTGATCTCTTTCCTTTCTGAGTCGGGTGAGATTCTGAGTCGACCGTTGAAGTAGAGAATAGATGGTGTTCAGCCATGGATGGGACACGAATTACAGAAGGCAAAAGGTGCAGGGAGGAGGATTGGGAGAGGGCGGCGAACTGGACAGGGATTCGGAGATCGCCGGTTGCCACTGCGATCCGTCGCTTCCTTATCCGGTTTCGCGTTGGGTCCGTCCTTTGAAGCGTTAGATGCACAATTCGTATTTGGGGATGCTAGATTTCGTTCGAATTTCCGTTCGGGTGCGAGTTCCTCCACCGTCGAACCCATCCCATCGCACTCTCATCGCTCTCCGGCGCGGTCCAACCGACCACCTCGTCGATTCGGGCATACCCTCGATCGTCACTACGCCTGCGCTCACCGACTGAATCTATGGGGCAAGCATCAGTCCTGCTTCCGACAGAAACCGTATGCATTTCGTTCTCCGTATCGTCAAGTTGGTCATGCCTTTGTTTGCAGATTACACCCCGTGCGCGACGCCGCTCAACGCTCGACGGTCGAGATGAACTGTCTCTCCATCCACAATGGAGCTCGCAGGGCAATCGAGCGCGATATTGCACGCACTTAGTTCAGACCGATCTGTCACACCTGACGATGACATCCAAGATTGACGGCATGATCCTCGGCGTGCCGTTTTTGTGCAACGTGTATGCCGTCCTCGCTCGGTTTCCTCTGGCTGACGAGGTGTGGGTGTTGAAGGAGCCCAAATAACATCTATATAATGATTCGTTACTAGACATTGCGCATACAGAAGACTTCACATCACACATTCCTCCCATCCTCTGCTAGATCATAGCCTGACCAAGGACCATTCCGACGCTGACGATCGCGTGGCGAATGCATTCTCTCGTGAACCAATGCGGTCAAGGGAACCCATCGAAAGGAAGGCATCACGGATGAAAGACAGACAGGAAGTCCCCACGGGAGCCAGGTCGTGTGCACCCACTTTACTTAAAGAACCCGCAGCGGCCAAGCTTTCACCTCATAGTCTTGAATGTCCAGCACGGGATCGCCCAATCTGCTCTCCGCAAAGGAACGGCCTGTACCATCATCACTCCCGACTCAAGGCACCGTCACAACGCCACATCCTAGCCCCGGTCCTGCAAAGCATGAGAGTGAGTATTCACGCACCGGCGGCCTGATCTCCTGTTATGATGGACTGAGTCGCGTTGCTGTCACGGTACAGGTAGTGATGTCCATTTGATCCATGCATTGCATGCGTGGGTGTCAAAGGTGTTGATCGGGTTCTTTAATGCTCCTTTGTGCAAGTGTGGAAGCTGGATGGAATGCTGGGGGTTCTCGATCGAGGCAAGACCAACTCGGACATTCCGCATTCAACATCCGATGGCGACTGGTAAAAACCCTGTGCGTTCTCCGCTATTCTGTCATTTCTGATCGAAATGTGAGCCATGCGATTTATATTTGGAGACGCTGAATAATGCTCGTCTAGGAATGAGTCTGTGAGTCCCTTCTCCTTCCCCCAAGTCAGCCTCCCACCCACACCTGAGCTCATTTTTGACATCGGTGGGTATGAAGTCAGATCCAAGTCGAAAAGTTAAAACTGTCGTCGTCATGGACCACCATATTTCTTCCAAGATTATACCGTGTATGTCTTTATGGTATCTGTGCAATAAATGCGGTGGCCCTGTACGTTCGCCCTGGGAGTCTTTTGAGATATCCGCATCAGTGACATGCCTTGTGACCGCCCACAACGCACAGTACATGTGGACGAGCTGTAAGAGTGCGTCACGCATAATATCTATGAGCAATAGCGAACGGAGTGTGGATCCTTTATCCAAAGACCAGCCTCACCAAGAAGACATCCAGGTCGCTCATGATCGTACGTTGGACGACTACTTCTTCGCGGCCATCGACACTCAGCATTCCGTGATCACGATATATGACACTCTCAGGTGCAGCGAACAGTTTCGAAAGGCACACCAACCTGTGGATGGAGTGCCTGTCAACGATGATGGCATCGACATCCAATCCGTTGGCCCGACACGCCTTCGTAAAACGAGTCCTCAGATCCAACGATAGCGAGACTAAGACTATCCATTCAGTAGTGTGGTTTGGTCACCGCTTTCCGCAAAGCCGGCTCCGCTCCAGAGGAAACCTTTGTTCCAGAAGCAGAGAGCACGTCGATCTTGAAACGCAGGTGAAAGAACGATAACTCACTACCGGAAATTCAGCACAGTATTAACGAACGAGTCATAACGTGAGGCGTTCACGATTGAAATGTTGAACTTGAATGCCTCCACCAGTAATTATAGGCGGCCGCCGCGTTCGTTCATTAACAGGATTTTTTATAAGTCGCCCAAAGCTTGAAGTATCTTCACCTAGGAGTTCGGAGTGATATATGCATAGTGGATCCTATCCCTACCCTTGGATTGAGGAGTGTGTCACTGCCAACAGCACGCTACTAGTATAGAAACAATCTGGATTCGGCGTGGACTCGTTCGGCCGATGCCGCAGTCTGTGCCCAATTTCTAGTAACTCGAAACCAGCACCGGCATTTGGAAGCTCAACCCGATTTCTGTTCAACGTCAAGCGCTCGATTGTACCAAAACGCGTACCCATAACTAGTCCGTTCCAGGATGTCTACACCACTTCACATTTCTCGATGCTTCTTCGTAGACCTGAACCCAGTCCGTGTAGATGGGGCTGCATTAGGTCAACAGCTAGGCTAGGGTTTATGACGGATTCAAGGGTGGCGTCCGCCCGACAGAGCGTCATCATACGCAAGTAATTCAAGCAGTGCTGTACGTGATCTGCTTGGGTCTCGTATGTCCTATTGACTCCATCCTCAAGGGCGATTCGAAGGCGTCCAAAACAATGCAAGTCATGGTACATTGACATGGAAAAGGGACGGCATTCTGGACCAAGAAATGCCCAACCTTTTCCGTCAGTAGGGAACTGCGTTTTCCACTGCTGTAGTACGTCGTCCCCGTTTATGGGGCAGCGCACGGTGTCCCCAGGAAACATGAGGGCGTCCTGCACCTCTATTTCAGGGTAATCATCGCATATCCAGCCTTTGTACGAGAAATACGGTGAGTATCAGAATCCAAGCCGAGTAAATCCGTAGACTCACTGTAATGTGTGTGAAGCGTTGAGTCTTCCTTGACCTCTGCTGTGCCCAGAGACAATTTCGTGATGCTTGTGCTCCATAATGTGAGCAGGGCGACGATAGAGGACCAGAGAACGAACTCCCAGGATATGGAAGCGGGTTTCTTAGGGGACTCCATGAAGGGGTTCTGAAAGTTTGGCACGGTGCGACCTCTTTGTCCGACCCTCGCGTGAGTCATCCATTTATGATTTAGACCTAGTTGCATGTAATCCGTGGACCAGATAGCTGACAGCGGTGATCCGAGTCCGTAGATCTGAGATCTATGCGTACCTTCTCCACGCAGGCACAATATCACGATCCATGGTTTTGCGGTGAATAGTGGATATATGAACGTAATTGGTTTTCTTGACGCTTCTGGCTGTAAGCCTTTTATTCTGATCCTGACAATGATGCAGTCGCAATGACTTTCTTATCCACCATACCGTTCGTTCGCCCTAGGGAGTTGGAGGCACACTCTTATTACTCTGTTCCTACCCCTGACGAGGAGACATTGTTAGCCGCTCCGCAAGTTAAAGTTCGAGACTTAACACCACCGAAGTTCACGTTCCTCTTCAACTGCTCCTTTTGGCCGTCCGCCTTCGCTGCCCTCTCCATCGCAATCACCATTCGGAACCTCGTTGTCATTCAACGCCATTCACATGAACCACGCATCAATCTTCTGGACGCATCCGTGGCCGTCCTTACAATGGCTTGGAGAAGCTTGTACGGAACGAGTCCTCTCACCCGTGGCCACTGACATCCACTCATTACCCCGATTTCGTTGGGGCGACGGAAAGTGCTCGAGTTCATCACCAACTACAAAATGGTTCGATCGTACGGTTGGACTCAGAGGTGTGCATTTTTGTCGTGCTACACGACGGTCCACTCACCATGCCCATCCGTGCCCCCCAGCGTGCGGTCGTCATACAACATCGTGTTCGCGATTACGGCCTCAAGTACTGTTCTGTCAAGGTGGAGTTCTCCCACTCGGCTAGGCATGTGCATGGGCCCGCCGCACGGGCATATGGACGCATCGGGGAGGCTCCCTATTTCACCCTGGCGCGTTTAGAAGACTTTGAGAACATCCCCGTGCTTGTCCCATCCGTCCTTCCGACCTCGTTGCCCTCGCGGAGAGAATTCCTCGGTAATATGGCCCTTGATGAAATCCGTCCTGTGCATTCACCTTCCTTTTGGTGCAAAGTGGGGTCTATTCAGACCCTGGAGATCGCTGTGGGTTGCGCGTTGGAACGTGTATAAGGGAGTTCCGGCTTATACGGTTGCTGCAACGACAAGGTTGGTGCTCCGTCCTCGTGTTGTGAGGTCCAGCATGATTCATCACATTATCATTGCAGGGTTCTGGGTAGTCCAAAGTGAACAAAATGCTACATCCATGTAAACTCGCACGACCTCTGTCAGGCATGGTTTGGTTCTAGCTTATAGTGTACTCGATCCGGATCATGTAGCAGGACGCCTGTGGGTTACCTTCCTGTCATTTGTTCCGAGCTCAACGGACTGGAATCTTCACGTTTTGGACCGGCCAACGCATGAGGCTAGGTCATTCTCTTGCCTGGTAGTGACCTGTCCCACTCGTCAGTATCCTTCAGTTCAACAACGTGCTCACCGCGTGGTAAACTTGCGGCTACCATTGCACGGAGTTGCTGGGACTCGGGTCCACTCATCGCAATCGTGTCGTTAGCAAGTACTCAAGCCTTCATATCCGTCATCCAATACATGTTCTGGCCCGCGGTCATTAAGGGACATATCCGAGTCTAAAAGCAAAGACGCTTTCGCGCCCATCGAGGCTTGCGGTGGTTCCGACGTTCCTAGTTGTGGGAAATAGGTCGCAAAGTGGCACACGGCTCGAGTTCAGCCAAGCACGATGCAACTTGTTGGACGATGCCAAGGTGATGCGTTGACACTGGAGAGCGACAAATACTAATTTCTTTTCCATTACCACTACGGCCTCTTCGAGCGCGCCTCGTAACGACCACTACACCATCCGTATTCAGGTTGCAGCGTGCCATCTCCGACCTTGACACGGACAGTCCAGTACTCCCTGCTTTGCTTTATGGTACTTGACTTGGAATTTAGGATTTGCTGCGGCTGTGAATTGCCAGACACCACACAGCCTGGTCTCGGTTGGCCCTGGAACGTAAAGGAGACGGTCATTTTGCTCAGCCATACTTCCTGCTGTGCAACCTGGGAGGTTGCTCCCCGCTCGCAGCCCTGCGCCTACATGCAAAGCCTCGCCATACGACGTGGAGCGGGATGGTTAGCACGTCAAATCCATGTGTGGATACCGATGTCCATTTAAACTCGGGGCCAGAAGATGTTCAAAGCAAACTGCAGCTGTTCGTATCGACACAGTTCGTACAGCTATAAATAATGTCTGCGTGGACCATGGTTGAAACAACGAATCTCTGCTCATGAGGATATGGAATCCCGGATAGCCATGCAGATTGCAGATCACCAGATTAGCCAAATGTGAAAGGAAACCTATCAGCTGTCTGAAAGTCAATCCAGATGTTCTTGCATGTCTTAGATCTGGTTGGGGGGGTCAACAAAAGTTCTGCAATTGTAGGTTTGTGTAAAGGTTGCCTTCCAACGCATGCTGTAGCATGTGCCCACGAACTTATGGGATCTGTTTATTGTTGTGTGACCATACCATCTCATTTATTTGGTCAGTCAGCATCAACTACTGACTTTCAGAAATACAACCAAGCCTTTAGCTGCAGCACACAAAAAATGCAATTCAGAGACTAAGTGTTGTACAATGAGCAGTGGATCTGTATCAATGTATCAAAAAAATAGTTTAAACAAGGCCAGCATAAAATGCATAGATTGACAGTTGCTTTGAATATTATCTACAAACCAACATGAATGAAAGGAAGCCAAGCAATGAAAGGAACATCAGTGCTCTGCAAATGCTTGACAGCATAATGCAATGCTTCTGCAGCCTCTCTGCTATCAGGCACCTTGCCATCTCGAAAGAGATGCTCATAAACATTCTGTGCAATTGTTGTCCCATCAAAATCCCTTATTGACCACATTGTTGCAATCACACTGCTATATCCAGCAAGAAGCATTCCAGCTGCCAAGTGAACTACCTCATCTGAAAGCTGAAAATCTCCTGTGGCAGTCTGACATGCAGAAAGGAATGCAAGACCTCCTCTAGGGCATGATAATTTGATGATGTCAGAAATCTTCAGACGTTGAGAATGTGCAAGGCAAACTCCACTATCCAGTGGTTTCTCAGAATCCTGCTTGCCATGACATGCAAAATGCACCCAATTGGAGGTTTCCATCTTCTTTCTCACATCTTCAATGGTTCCATCAGACTCTTGAAGGGTTACCAAAGAAGAGTCCTTTAACAATGCCCTGATATGGTCAATCTCTTTCTTGGCACCAGGAAGTGAGTACTGCCCATCTGTTGATGGTTGAGAAACAGCCAAGAAGGAAATCTCAGATGTGTTTTCATTCAATTCCATGGCTGATGATGAAAGAGCACTAAGAGATGGAATGTAGGAGGATATAGCAAAATCAGAGAGCTTTGTGCCAGGTTCAACTGTGTCATAGATACCAGCAGCATGTATAGGAAGAAATGCAAATGGACCAGTTGGACACCAATATAGATGGGTCAACTTCTGTGCATTTGACAGTGGAGTCTGTGAACATTAGATAGACAGTGTCAGCTAGAGTCAGTTTTGAAATGAATGACATACCAAAAATCCTAGAGCTCGCAGTACAGGAATAATGACTGTATCCCATAGAAATTCCAGGGCATGTTTCCACTTGTCATCCAAAGAAGATCCTTCATAATTTGGACCTCCAAGTCTCTCACTCAGAAGTAGATGTTGTAGATTGGATTGCTCTGCAAAGAGGATATGTGGGAAAATATCATCATGTCTGACAGTGGCATAGTTGACATTAAGCAGTTTAGAAATCATGGACTTGAGAACTGCCTCCTTGATACCAGGAAGAGGCACAGTGATGACATTTTCCAATTCTGCATTGACAATCAATGCATCACATTGGATTTCACTGGCATTCAGATAAATGACTGGTCCAAAGTGGGCAGAGGTAGCTAGTTGTTCAATAGTCTTTGATAGTAGAAAGTTGTGAAAACCAGGCAGAGTGCATATTTCATGTAGCAACTTCTCATGTCTAAGAGCAAGCTTATGATGTATCTGAACAACATGCTCATGTGATGGTAAACCAGGAGGAGCATCCTGGAAGTTTAAGGCAAGTATAGTATTGTCACGAGAACTTGCCTGTTCCAACTGTTGACAGACCTGCTGGAATTCATGAGCAAGGGCTGGATATTTCACATGCAGCTCATCAACTGGAGTACGAAGCTGTAAAAGCTGCTGCCAGACAACTGATCGACCTTGCTCCAACCACTCAACAGCTTTTTCAGGACAGTGAGCTTGAATTGCAGCTGCAGCTGCATTGCATGCTAAATGAGTAGCTTGATGAAGAAAGCGATAACGTTCTATAATTGGAAGTCCAGCCCATGCAAGGTGGGGAAGAAGATCCAAGGCAGTCATATATGCATGAAAAATGGTTGTAGGATGATTAGAGTCATTCTTTTCTAGAGAAGAAGACAAAATCCAAAGTTGAGCAGCCTGGAAACGGACAGAAGCTGGCGCTGAAGAGAAACAGCTGGCATTTGAAAAACATAAAGTAGCAAAAGCAGAATGTGCAGGATCATGAGAATAAGTTAAGTACCAGAGAATGTATGATTTTCCCAGCTGTAACAAGGACTGTGATTTGAGAGGATGGCCATCTGGAGTGAGATGCACTGCCTGCTCTTTCATCAAAATGGACTTCTTCATGTCCTCAAGATCACCAAGTCGCTGAAAGCGATCAGATAATGAGCTTCCAAGATTGTTCAACCTTGCTGGCTTGTCAGGATGGCCATCTGGAGTGAGATGCACTGCCTGCTCTTTCATCAAAATGGACTTGTTGATGTCCTCAAGATCACCAAGTCGCTGAAAGTGATCAGATAATGAGCTTCCAAGATTGTTCAACAAAGCTGGCTTGTGAGGATGGCCATCTGGAGTGAGATGCACTGCCTGCTCTTTCATCAAAATGGACTTGTTCATGTCCTCAAGATCACCAAGTCGCTGAAAGCGATGAGATAATGAGCTTCCAAGATTGTTCAACCTTGCTGGCTTGTCAGGATGGCCATCTGGAGTGAGATGCACTGCCTGCTCAAACATCAAAATGGACTTGTTGATGTCCTCAAGATCACCAAGTCGCTGAAAGCGATGAGATAATGAGTTTCCAAGATTGTTCAACCTTGCTGGCTTGTCAGGATGGCCATCTGGAGTGAGATGCACTGCCTGCTCAAACATCAAAATGGACTTCTTCATGTCCTCAAGATTACCAAGATGTTCAAAGCATTTCAATAATGAGCATGCAAGGCCATTTAAGCAAACTGGTCTGTCAGCATGACCCTCAGGAATGAGTGTCATAGCATTCTCAAATACCACAATTGACTTGCAAATGCCATCAAGGTTTCCTGTCCTGCAGAATTGATCATACAATGACTTTCCAAGAACCATCAGAATCTGGGGTCTCCTATGGTCCCAAGTTGACATTTGCAGCAACATTGCTTCTGCCCTCTCAATCAGCTCTTCATTACCAGTGTGTTCCTCCCCAGAGATGCCTTGCTCCTCCATCTGTGTTCCCACAGAGACATGAGAAATCTCTAATCCAATACATGCTGCCCTGTACCCACAACTCTCTGCTGGGACAAGCTCCACCACATTGTGAAGTAGATCTCTTGCTTCACTCCTGTCTGAGACACAACCTTTTCCCTGGAAGCGGGCAAGAAGAGCAAAGCCAAGTCGGAGTGCTGTTGTGGCATGATCTGGGTGACCATTTGGACGGAGCTGGAGGGCCTCTTGATACAGTGTAATTGGCAAATCTAGGTCAAGGTAATGACCATTGGCTTGACAATGGATGAACCTGGCATTGGCTAAATTGAAGAGCACTGCCGAGCGATTGGGGTCATGTAAAGAACACATATCCAGCGCACGCTCGAAGTGGGTGATGGCTCCATCGAGATCGGTGTCATTTTGAAGGTGGCAGTAGCGAAGAAGGGCATCATGTCCATCATTGGTGACGAGTTCCAGGTCAGTCATAGTGATCGACTCTGATGTCTACCGTCATGGAGTTAGAATGCGCCCGAGTCAGCAGTGAAGTTAGGAACTTACGAGAAACATCGGGACAGATTCCTTGATGTCGGAGATGCGGCTTTCCGTGATGATCCTGAGTGACGAGCACGATGGTAAAACCCAGTCCTTTTGGGTGATAAACCGGATGGCTACAAGAATGCATGAGATATCGAACGGCTATCCTTGAATGCAGGAAATGCTCACGCTGTTGCTGGTCGTCATGATTGAGTATGTCTCCCAAGGTGATCGAGAACTGGCGAAGTAATGCACCCCTTCCAAGGGTGGGTCCAAGCTCATAGGACGCGTAGACTTTGAACGAAACCTTCGATGATCGGTCGGTGGATGGCCTTGCGCATTGGTCAGCACGGATGACCACAACAATGTCGTAACTCACAGGGGGGTCTCTTCATCCCATTCCACCATATCCTTGTCCGTTAACGCAGGGTTGTTCGAAGTGTTCATAGTCTTCCCATCCATTGTAACGGCAACATAGAATCCAGCAGGGAGCCGACGAAGGCCAGCCACAACGTCCGTGGCGTGGATGTCTATACATGGACGTCAACGACTGGTCAAACATGAATGAACTGGAACGGACGTGTTATGATGATACGCGAGCGCTTCTTTCCATCAGACGGAAATGATTCCAGGCCGGGGGATCTCTTTCTTTTGTGAGTCGATTCTGAGTCGATAGTTGAAGTCGAGAATGGACGGTGTTCAGCCATATGGGACACGAATTACAGAAGGCAAAAGGTGCAGGGAGAAGGGTTGGGGGAGACGGCGGCGAACTGGACAGTGATTCGGAGATCGCCGGGCTGCGTGTTGCCGGTCATTTCCTTGCTCGCCGGAAGTGCACTGCACCCGCGCCGCCAACGCATTGAGCATGGTCGCTTCCTTATCCTGTTTCGCGTTGGGTCCGTCCTAATATCCCGTGCATTTCTCCACTGTCCTCTCATTCCTTCGTGCTCTGATTGAAACGTTAGGTGCACAATTCGTATTCGGAGATGCTAGATTTCGTTCGAATTTCCATTCGGGTGCGAGACCCTCCACCGTCGAGCCCATTCCATCGCACTCTCATCGCTGTCCGGTGCGGTCCAACCGACCACCTCGTCGGTTCTGGCATACCCCTGATCATCACTATGCCTGCACTCGCCGACCGAATCTATGGGGCACTAGGCATCAGCCCTGCCTCCAACGGAAACAGTATGCATTTCGTTCCACGTATCTCAAGTTGTTCATGCCTTCGTTTGCAGATTATGTCCAGTGAGCGACGCCGCGCAACGCTCGACGGTCGAGATCAACTGTCTCTCCACCCACGATGGAGCTCGCGGGACAATCGAGCGCGCGATATTGCACGCACCTGATTCAGACCGACCCGTCACGTCTGACGACAACATCCGAGATTAGTGACATGTTCCTCGGCGTGCCGTTTTTGTGCAACGTGTACGCCGTCCTCGCTCGGTTTGCTCCGGCTGACGAGATGCGGGTGTTGAAGGAGCCCCTTGAGGGCAGGTCGACGCAGGCAAGCTTGAGCGCGCCGGGAGTGGCCCGGCGGTGTCCGCGCGTCGACGTACGTCGCGCTACTATTGACTGTCCTTGATGTCTGCCTCCTCATCTGTGACATCTGACAGTCAGCGGTGGAAGGTCGACCGGTCAACCATGACTCAGACCACAACTATGGGTTCTCGCATCATCATTATCCATCCCCAGCCCAACTACATCTATCAGTGGGTTCGTTCACGACATGTTCACCGTTTTTTCAGGATGATAAATAATCTCTATAGAATGATTCGCTACTAGACGTTGCGCATACAGAAGACTTCATGTCACATTCCTCCCGTCCCCTGCTCGATCATGGCCTGACCAAGGACCACTCCGACGCTGACGATCGCGTGGCGAATGCATCCTCTTTTGAACCAACACAGTCAAGGGGACCGAACTAAAGGAAGGCATCACGGATGAAAGACAGGCAAGAAATCGCTGCGGGAGCCAGGTAGTGTACAACAATTCTAGTTAAAGAGCCCCCGGCGGCCAAGCTTTCACCTCATACTGTTGGACATCCAGCGCGGGGTCGCTCAACCTGCTCTTCGCAAAGAGACGGCCCGTACCATCATCACTCCCGACTCAGGGCACCGTCACAACGCCACATCCTAGCCCCCGGTCCTGCAAAGCATGAGAGTGAGTATTCACGTACCGGCGGCCTGATTTCCTATTATGACGGACTGAGCCGCGTTGCTGTCACGGTACAGGTAATGATGTCTAATTAATCCATGCATTGCGTGCATGCGTGCCAAAGGCGTTGATCGGGTTCTTCAATACTCCTTTATGCAAGTGTGGAAGCTGGACGGAACGCTGAAGGTTCTCGATCGAGGCAAGACCAACTCGGACATTCAGCATTCAACCTTCGATGGCGACCGGTGAAGACCCTGTGCATTTCTCCACTATTCTGTCATTTCTGATCGAGACGTGAGACATGCAATTTATATTCGGAGATGCTGGATAATCCTCGTTTGGGAGTGAGTCTGTCCCTTCTCCTTCCCCCATGTCAGCCTCCCACGTGCACTTGAGCTAATGTTTGACATTGGTAGGTACAAAGTCAGATTTAAGTCGAAAAGTTAAAGCTGTCGTCGTCATGGACCACTATATACCATGCATGTCTTTATGGTATCTGTGCAATAAATACGGTGACCCTGTACGTTCGCCTTGGGAGTCTTGAGATATCCGCATCAGTGACATGCCTTATGACAACGCACAGTACACGTGGACGAGCTGCCAGAGTGCATCACATGATATCTATGAGCAATAGCGAACGGAGTGCGGATCCTTCATCCAAAGATCATCCCCAACAAGAAGCCATCTAGGTCGTTTGTGAATGTACGCATGTTTGACGACCACTTCTTCGCGTCCGTGGATGGTGATCGTTCCGTGATCACAATATATGTGAGTCCCAGGTGCAGCAAATAGTATCGAAAGGCACGCCAGCCCGTAGATGTAGTGCCTGTCAGCGATGATGTCACCGACATCCAATCCGCTGGCCCGACGCTTTCCCAAGGAGCCTTTGTAAAAAGAGCCCTCGGATCCAACGACGGCCAGGCTAAGACTGTCCATTTGGGAGCGTAGTTTGGTCAACACTTTCCGCAACGCCGGGTCCGCTCCGGAGGGAACCTTGGTTCCAGAAGTGGGGAGCACGTCAATCTTGAAACGCAGATGGAAGCGCGATAACGCACTACTCTGGAAATGTGACGGTGTCAATGAACGAGTCATAGTTTGAGTACCTCTACCAGTAGTTATAGGCGGCGGCTGCGTTCGCTCACCAGCATGATTTTTGATAATAGGGGACCAAAGCTTGAAGTAGATGTAGAGGTTCGGAGTGACAGTGGATCCAATCCCTACTCTTGGATTGAGTTGACAGCACTGTGTGGGGAAGGAAACAATCGTGAGGTCGCTCGGCCGATGCCACACGTGGAGTGTGGATCCCTCATCCAACGATCAGCCTCACCAAGAAGACATCTAGGTCGTACGTTTGACGACTACTTCTTTCCGGCCATCGACAGTGAGCACTTCGTGATCACGAAATATGAGACTCTCAGGTGCAGCGAATAGTTTCGAAGGGCACGCCATCCCGTGGATGGAGTATCTGTCAACGATGATGGCATCGACATCCAATCCGTTGGCCCAACACTTTCTCCAGACGCCTTCGTAAAACGAGTCCTCCGATCCAACGACAGCGAGACTAAGACAGTCTATTCGGTAGTGTGCTTCGGTGAACGCTTTCCGCAATGCCGGCTCCGCTCCGTAGGGAAGTGGAAGCCGTCGCGAGACGGCTACACTAAGACAGCTCACACGAACACGGAACGTGCACGAGCGATGGATTGAGAGGGGGGAAGCGGGGGGAAGGAACAACGACCATCTATGTCTAGGTAGTGTCGCATATATATATGCGTAGGGTGTGGGGCATGACGTCAGTTGGAATGTGTATGACTTTGGGAATGTGTATGACGTCGGCGTATGCTTACAGGAACCTTTGTTCCAGAAGCAGGGGACAGGTCAATCTTGAAACGCAGGTGGAAGCACGATAACGCACTACTGGAAATTCAGCAGCATCAATGAACGAGTCATAACGTGAGGCATTCATGATTGAAATGTTGAGTGCCCCCACCAGTAATTATAGGCGGCGGCCGCGTTCGTTCATCAGTAGGATTTTTTGTAAGTGGCGCCCAAAGCTTGAAGTATCATTTCCTAGGAGTTCGGAGTAGCGAATCTTATACACCTACCCTTGGATTGAAGAGTGTATCACTGCCAACAGTGCGCTACCAGTAGGAGATGAAAAACAATTGGCGTGGACTCGTCGTTCGGCCGATGCCGCGGCGTTCCCATCGATTTCTAGTGCTCGAAACCAGCACTGGCATTTGGAAGCTCACAACCCGATCTCTGTTCAACGTCAAGTGCTCTATTGTACCAAAATGCGTACCACGAACTAGCCCGTTCCAGGGCGTCTACACCGCTTCACATTTCTCGATGCTTCTTCGTATACCTGAACCCAGTCCTTGCAAAGATGGGGCTGCGTTAGGTCGACAGCCAGACTGGAGTCTATGACAGGTTCCAGGGTGACATCTGCCCGACAGAACGTCATCATACGCAAGTAATTCAAGCAGTGTTGTACGTGATCTGCTTGGGTCTCGTACGTCCTATTGGCTCCGTCCTCAAGGGCGATTCGAAGGCGTCCAAGGCAATGCAACTCATGGTACATTGTCATGGCAAAGGGACGGCATTCTGGACCAAGAAACACCCAGCCTTTTCCATCAGTAGGGAACTGCGTTTCCCACTGCTGCAATGCGTCGTCCCCGTTGATGGGGTAGTGCACAGTGTCTTCAGGAAACATGATGGCGTCTTGCACCTTTATTGGGTAGTATGCAGGGTAATCATCACCCGTCCAGCCTTTGTACGAGCAATATGGTCAGTATCAGCACCCAAGCCGAGTAAATCTGTAGACTCACTGTAACGCGCGTCAAGTATTGGGTCTTCCTTGACCTCTGCTGTGCCCATAGACAATTTCGTGAGGCTTGCACTCCATAATGCCAGCAGGATGGCGACAGAGGACCAGAGAACGAGTTCCCATGATATGGAAGCGAGTTTCTTACGAGACTCCATGGAGGAGGGTTCTGAAAATGCAGCACGGTGCGACTTGTTTGTCCGACTCGTCCATTTATGATTTAGGCCTCGTTGCATCTAATCCGCGGACCAGATAACCGATGGCAGTGATCCGAGTCCGTAGATCTTAGATCTATGTGCTCGCCTTCTTCACGCAGGCACAATATCACGATCCGTGATTTTGCGGCGAATAGTGGATATATGAATGTAATTGATTCTCTTGACGCTTCTGGCTGTAAGCCTTTTATTCCAATCCTGACAATGATGCAGTTGCAATGGCTCTCTTATTCACCATACCGTTTCTTTCCTCTAGGAAGTTAGAGGCACACTCTTATTACTCTGTTGCTACCCCTGACGAGGAGACATTGTTGGCCTCTCCGCAAGTTAAAGAAGTTCGAGACTTAACATCACCCAAGTCTGCGTTCCTCTTTAACTCCTCCTTTTGGCTGTCCGCGTTCGCTGTCCTCTCCGTCGCAATCACCATTCTGAATCTCGTTGTCATTCAACATCACTCATATGAACCACGCATCAGTCATCTGGACCCATCCGTTGGTAGCCCTTACAATGGCTTGGAGAAGCTTGTACGGAACGAGTCCTCTCCCTCATGGCCACTGACATCCACTCATTACCCCGATTTCATTGGGGCAACGGAAAGCGCTCAAGTTCATCGCCAACTAGAAAATGGTTCGATCGTACGGTTGGACTCAGAGGTGTGCATTTTTGTCGTGCTACATGATGGTCCACCCACCATGCCCGTCCGTGCCCCCCAGCGTGCGGTCGTGATACAGCATCGCGTTCGCGATTACGGCCTCGAATACTGTTCCGTCAAGGTGGAGTTCTCCCGCTCGGCTAGGCATGGGCATGAGCCCACCGCACGGGCATATGGACGCATCGGGGAGGCTCCCTATCTCACCTTGTCGCGTTTGGAAGGCTTTGAGAACATGCCCGTGCTTGTCCCATCCGCGCTTCCGACCTCGTTGCCCTCGCGGAGGGAGTTCCTCGGTAATATAACCCTTGATGAAATTCGTCCTGTGCGTTCACCTCCCTTTGGGTGCAAAGCGGGGTCTATTCAGACCCTGGAAATCGCTGTGGCTTGCGCGTCTGATCCGTGTATAATGGAATTCCGGCTTACACGGTTGCCGCAACGACAAGGTTGGTGCTCCGTCCTCGTGTTGTGAGGTCTAGCATGATTTATCACATTATCGTTGCAGGGTTCTGGGTAATCCAAAGCGAATATAACGCTACATCCGTGTAAACTCGCACGACCTCTGTCAGGCCTGGTTTGGTTCCAGCTTATAGTGTACTCGATCTGGATCACGTAGCAGGACACCTGCGAGTTACCTTACTTTCATTTGTCCCGAGCGCAACAGACTAGAATTTTCGTGTTTTGGACTAGCCAGCGAATGAGATAAGATATTGCAGCGGGTGTCACAGTTCGTGTACCTAAATCCTACTCAAAGCTGGAAAAACGGATTCTGCATCCTTTAGTTATCGGTCCTGTTAACCAGGTCATTCTCTTGCATAGTAGCAGCCTGTCGCACTCGTTAGTATCCTTCAGCTCAACAACGCGCTCACCGTGTGGTAAACTTGCGGCTGCCAGAGAACGGAGTTGCTGGCATTCGGGTCCGCTCATCGCAACCGTGGCGTTAGCAAGTACTCAAGCCCTCATATCCGACATCCAACACATTTCTGGCCCGCGGTCATTGAAGGACATATTCAAATTTAAAAGCAAAGACGTTTTGGCGCCCATCGAGGCTTGTGATGGTTCCAACGTTTCTGCCGTTGTGGGAAATTGGGCGCAAAGTGGCACACGGCTCGAGTTCAGCCAAACACGATATTGTTGGACGATGCCAAGATGATGCGTTGACACCGGAGAACAACAAATACCAAATTCTTTTCCACCACCACCACGGCCTTTTCGAACGTGCGTCGCATTGCACCGTCCATATTCAAGTTGCAGCGTGCCCTCGCGACCTTGATGCGGAATCCGGACACGCCATACCTGGCTCGCTTTATGTACCTGACTCGGGATTTAACATTCGCTGCGGCTGTGGATTGCCGGACACCGCGCGGCTTGGCCTCGGTTGGCCCTGGAACGTAAAGAAGACGGTTTTTTTGCTCAGCCATACTGCTGTGCAACCCACTGGGATGTTCCCCCGCGCCTACACGCAAAGCCTCGCCACACGACGTGGAGCGGGATTGTTGGCACGTCAAACCCATGCGTGGATACTGACGTCCATTTAAACTCAGGGCCAGAAAATTCTTCAAGACTTCCAGTTCTGCAGTCATGCAAGTGTTGTTGGGTTCTGCTCTCTCGGCTCTCTTCCTCACCACGTCTGTCGTCCTTTTGGTTTGGACGGCGGTAGCGCAGGGCGCTGGTGAGTCGAACGTATGGTCAGTCATGCCTGTAATGTCCATGCTAAAGGCGAATTGCAGCTGTTAGTATCGATAGAGCTCGTACAGCTATAACTGACGTCGGTGCGGACCACGGTTGAAACAATGAACTTGAATCTCTGCTCATGGGAGTGGCTTGCAGCCAACGACGGTCTTTCGTGGCGAGTTAGTAGGCCGGTGGATGACTCTTATGTGGCAATCGATCTCTCAGGTTTGAGCTGCTTTTCTCGTGACTAGAAAGGATCGAAATGATGCTTTGTAGCAAAAAGGGGAGGAACATTCCCAAGACGAAATGATGACATCACCTGGATGATGAATGTACATGAGGATGAAACGTGGTACAGTCCAACCGAACGCGCAGCACGTAAGCAGCGTTTGTCGGTGTAAAATGGTCCTCGCAACGCGTAACAAATTGGATGTCAACAGTACTGGAGAGGGATACTTCAAATGACGGGGAAAGCTCGGGCTCGTGCACTCTAACAGGCGTGGATACAAGCGAGTGGTGGTTCTTATGAGCGCTACTGGTCACTGATGGGATCGTACACCACAGGGGAATCTGAGCAAGTGGATTCAGTACAGAACGATAATTGGTATACACTACTCGAGGAGTAGCTCTCCCTGGCATCCTGTACATTCGTCCTCGCTCTGACCACCTATTTATGTTATTTTAGTTGAACGTTTGGGATAGCTGGCCTAAACCATAATATGCTTCGATGGTTGATGGTGTTGTACTTCAAAATGACCTCTGCATAGACAATTAGCGATGCTTTCACGTCTTTAATTGGACTGCAGTGTATGCTGGACCGACAGTGTTAAAGGAGAAAATGAAAATAGGATGTCTGGGTAGAAGAAGGAACAGGAACGACTTGAAGAGGTTAGAGGTGTAAACGATGGTAGTAAACACATACCTGGCTCCCGGGCCAGTGCTGGACGATGTGTCGATGCATATGCCAGTGGGGCCTGCACATGGAAAATGTGCAGGTCATTTGACGACAACACAAGCTATCGTCACGCCTGCAAGGCGTGATCCTCGTGTCTCCTTTGGTAATGATTCAGCCAGTTCGTGCTTCAAGTCGATCCCGCCCACAGTTTCTCATTCCGAAAGCCAACTAACCTGTGGCAGCCGTACCTCTTTTCGCATCTAGCCCGGTGCATCTGCCTAGAACCATACCAGTGAGGCCCTTTAATGGTACATATGGCCGCATCTGCAGTCCAAGTACTAAGGTACGTTGATCTCCTTTTCTGCTGATAGTGAGCATTCCCACTCTTGTAATGTGGTGCGTATGTACGCGTGAAACGGTTGTGGAGACGTAAGGTAACTGAGACCTACAGAAGGATAAAATGAATGCTCGAGATGGGAGAGCCAAATATCCGTGATCCGCCGAGCCCTCCGAGGGTCCAGGATCTGGTACATGAACTTCTTGTACTCCAGTCTAACTTATCTTGTCTCTCAGAAGTGCAGGGAAGGGAGAGCTAGAGAAACGTTCGCGGCAGAGCTTCCGAACGGCGTGATCTATCATGGAAACTCGGAAGGCTCACCGACTTGATGCGATACCACCGGCATATAAAAAGTTAAAAACGGGGGACTCGTCTATGGTCATTTTGAGGCAGACAACACTGACTTCGGCCTCCTTTGGCGTATCTTTTGAATAACGGTGTGTTGCGAAATAACGAACCTGTAATACCCGTGTTGGTCTCTGTCAAATTGCCGAGATAAGATTAGAGATCGCGAGTCATGACGTAGTACGTACTAACTCCCGCAGGTAATTTTACAGTTTGCCGTGTTTTGCGACCTCTTGCATCCGGCATCCGAGCGCCTGCTTTATCATCTACTCCACGCCATCGTCATGGGTTTTATATAAGCAGTGTTCCATGCAATATGTATATAAGCACAACTCACGGGATCACTGTCTTCCTGCATCTCACAAGCACATTCCAGGCTGAGACATCCCGTATCATACACTATGTCGTATCCTACTCGCAAGATCGGTGACACATCTGTATCCGCCATTGGGTTTGGACTCATGGGAATCTCTGCTTATTATGGGGATACTGAACCGGACGGAGAAAGGTTGAAGGTTGGTGTGAATTACTGCGGCGATGATCCGCGGTCCTCACGCTACTTTCATTCTAATCAATCTGGCTCTAGGTCCTGGATGCAGCCTTCAAGAACGGTTGCACGTTTTGGGACACCGCAAACATCTATGGTGATAGCGAGGAACTGATTGGAAAATGGTGAGTATCTGCACAATCCCGCCATGTCCCACCTGAAGCTTCAGTCCCGATCTGCATGATTCGACTCACTTGTTGATTGCAGGTTCAATAAGACGGGTAAACGTAATCAGATCTTCCTTGCTACCAAATTCGGTGTCGTCCGTGACAGGCCGTCAGGCGTAAACGGATCTGCTCAAAATGTAGAAGCATCGTTCAATCAGTCTCTCCAGCGTTTGGGAGTATCCCATGTGGATCTTTACTACCTTCATCGGTCGGTGCATCTCCTGGATGATTGATACATTTTGCCTAATATTGTACATAGCCCTGACCCTGAGACGCCTATTGAGGTAAGCAGTTGAGTACACTCTGGGTAACACAGAGTTCATAATGCATGTCTCCCTGTGTAGGTGACGGTCGGTGCCATGGCAAAGCTCGTCGAGTGCGTATCTCCATCCCACTATGATGTTATTCTTAATATTATCCACATGCAGACAAGGAAAGGTCAAGTACCTCGGTCTTTCGGAATGTAGTGCCAGCACCCTGCGCCGTGCAAACGCTGTTCACCCAATCTCTGCGGTTCAGCTCGAGTATTCACCTTTCGAACTCGGTCTCGAGCAGAATGGTGTATTGAAGACGGCGAGAGAGCTGGGCATCAAGATAATTGCCTATTCACCACTTGGCAGAGGTTTGTTGACCGGTAGATATGTTAGTAACCACAGTTTTGCGACGTTCCTTTCCTTTCTCTTTTCTCGAAACTTTGGAGGTTGTTGATGGGTTTATTTAACAGAAATCCCCCGATGATTTCGAAGAAGGGGACTTCAGGCGGATCATTCCGAGGTGAGCCCACGCCGATTTGACTTATAGTTCCGCGCCAACAATATCTAGATACTCAAAGGAAAACTTCCCCAAGATCTTGAAACTGGTAGAAGAGCTCGAGAATATTGGGAGAGAGTACAATGCGACGGCAGGACAAGTGGCACTCGCGTGGCTCCTTGCGCAGGGAGAGGATGTCATCCCGATTCCCGGGACAAAGAAAATCAAGGTATGTGTGCTGCATCTTCACCACGGATCCTTTTTTTAACACGCATGAACAGTATCTCGAGGAGAACTTGGCTGCCGCCCACATTAAACTTGCTCCAGAGGCGGTCCGGAAAGTCCGTGAGGCTTCGGAGGCGGCTGTTTTGGACGGCGAGCGGTACCCTGCTGAGTTGATGTCTTCGTTGTTTGGCGACACCCCAGCTTACAAGACAGCCTAAGAAGAGGTAAAAGGCGAAGAAAATATGCTAGGTACTTGATGGTGTAAGCTGTCATGCCGACGCATCGTAATTACATGGAAGCGGCGATCGGTATGGCCGCGGCTTCCAACACATACATAATTACAAATCAAGTGACAGCATCAGAACGATCTCATCTTCTGGGGCCACTTATGGAGTCCTTGTGTTGATTCCGTATACTGTCGATTTATGGTAGGTGTACAGCAAAAGTCCGTAGCCGATATTGGCTTGGCACCCAAAAGTTATTTTCCGGGGCTGGCGCATCCTGTAATTGACGTATATAATGAGAAAACATATCTCCCGTCTGGCTATGCGCGGTGCCTCCTCCTGCCACAGGACCCATTACGCCAGCGTCGCCTGGAGGCGGTGCGGTGAGTCGACTGGGGCCACTTTCAACAAGAATCTCCATTCCTGTTCTTGGTATCATCTAGGATTGTTAACACCCACTGACCAACTGAAGTAACTGAAGTAGTGAGTGACCATATAACGACCATTTATAACTGAGAAGCTGTCTCCTGGGTTGCTGTTGCTCGTCCTCCGCCTTAATCATGCCACGACGCCATTGTAAAGGTAGAGTCCGCTGCCCTCCTTTGCATGCAGCACCTGTCTGATCACCGCTCCCCAGCCTCAGTCTCACTCGTCCTACTCGTGCTCTACCCACTTCATTCGAACGCAGTGAACTTCTCCCAATGCTTGGTAGATGTGACAAGTTGTGCGACACATACAATTGGTCAGGACTGCATTTTCACCAACATGTCGAACACGACCGCCTTTTCGATCCTCCGCACAAGCCAGGGCTCTCCTATCCCACTAGATTCTGACTACACAGAAACTGCCACCGCGCTTTCATTCACAGGCTGTGTCGCTCACTGCGGACGCACACAGGAACCGTTCAGTTGGACCGTATTTTCACAGGAGTATTCCGCATGGCTCCTGCCGTACCTTGCCCTGCTATCGCAACTCCCTTTTGGTGCACGGCGAAGGACGGATAATCTCATGTCTGCGGTCGTGACACTCGGCTCGCCAACTCTTGCCGGCTACTCCCTATATATCACCCTCCTGAATGCACGGTGGCTCAACGACAAAGTTTTCGCAGAGATTGATTATCCCAGTGCTACTGTCCGACAGGCTGTTGTGCGGGTGTTAAGCAGTCTACAACAGGTCCCCCTACGAATTCATCCCGGGAACTCTGCACGCTTCGAGTCACTTGTTGTCCTCCCAGATAATGACATCTGGTGGTCCACCCTTGCAGAGGAACTCGATTATTCCCATACGTGGTCAATCGCCTCTGCAACATCGATCACCTGGGTAGTTGTCGCCTACCTGCTCACGGTAGCCGATTCCTTCTCCAATGTGGCAGACCATATCAACTCCAATGGACAAGGAACAGGTTCTGTGTGGCTTTGGCTGTTGCCAATCGTTGTGGGCTGGTTGGTCCTGTCTCCCAAATGCGATTACAAGCGTGTGCACGACGCATACGACAAGGCGAACAGACAAGTATTCGCAGCAGATTCCAGCGAACCCACCCCAATCCCTGTCGACTTTGACTTCGGCGTGACCATCGGTCCCACTTGGGACTGGAAGTTGCCCAGCAGAAGCGTCACAAGTTCCCCAGACGAGTCGCTGGTTCCTCCAGTTTTCAACTACGCCAGATCGCTGTCATGGTCTCGAACGGCTTACATAGTCTCATTATTTTACCGCGCGGCGTGGCGAAAGTCGAACCGTCGAGAGGGGGTCAACGGCAATCATATTCCGGGCAGTGTCCGCAGTGATGTTCCTCCACAGTGTCGTGTAGGAAATCGCGAGCAGATCATTAATTACTGCACCCCAGACAATCGCGAATGGCCCGAGTTAGACACGAGTCTAATTTTGCCTCCGGGCGTGTTGTTCAACATGATTGTAGCATCGCTGATGTCGCTGCAGCTACAGTGGGGGACGACGATGGCAGCTGTCCTCGTCGCTTATTACACACCCACAGTTGTGAGCAAATTTCCAATGTAGAGCAAGCAGAAGAACTGAACATTTTCACTCTCCAGGGACTTGGATGCCGTTCTCTCGCGTATTTGGTATATGGGGCGCTGTCTACTGCCGTATGGTTTCTTCTTATTTCATCTAGCGCCCTTGGCTACTATGCACGTCATCTGACGGACGGACTGCCTACCTCGGACTTGCAAGGTGCCATTGAGGGGAGAGGTACACCTTCAACCGTGACCGGGTCTCCAGGGTTTCTTGGATCCGTCTTAGCGACCAATACAAGAGCCAATCCGGGGGGTACTGCTATACCATTGGAGGAAATACAAGACCCCGCTACCGACGCGGAAGGAAGCACGGCGCCTTGGGTGGATTCCAATGAACGCGCCAGCAGCCTGATCACGATGAAACAATCTCACACAGGACAGAATCCCTCAAGGGCCATCATCTGTGTTGCAGACTGGCTAAGGTGGATAGGAAAACTGCTCGCCATCCTGAACGCAATCGTAATCGTTGCCAACTCGGTTTTCCAATACGCAGGGGTATACGATACCTGTTACTGTAACTCGAGCGTCTTCACCTGGGGTCGTGATGCATTCAACGTGGTTAACCCTGACTTGAACGATATCAGTTTGGCGACTAGTGCTTGGATAGGTGGCTTCGCACTCGCTTTAGCTTCTTGCTCGTTTTTCGTCGGTACGATCTACCTCATGCGCGACTCTTTGCCGTCTTAGTTTATCTTGATATTTGAGAATTATTTTTATCCTTTTGCTGTATCACCTACATCGATTGTGGATCGTAACGAATATACCAGTGGGAACACTATCGTGGTCTCGTATCAGTGTCATCAATGAGCTCATGGTTATTCCGGAGAACGTGGGCGATATGCCAGATTTCCCGAGAGGACCAACTGGGGACCTGCGATCAAACCATCCGTTCCTGTCGCTCAAACGACCATGAATACGCCAGTACCAAGGTTCTTTGGCCCAAGAGTGTGTTCTTCATCGTGATATGACTCGGTATCCGTGATGTCACTGCTGCTGCAATAGGGAACGACCCTTAGTCTGGTGAGATTTGCAGCTTCCCAGTCAAACAAGCACGATGATTGAACGTTAGACAAAATCGTCTGCGAACAGCGTGAAAGGTCTATAACCGAGATACAGAGGGGCTCATTCGTTGCAGGTATCTGGCGTTCTTACGCAGGAGAGAGGTCTAGTATACAACCATGACTTTGCCAGAAAGGAAGAGTTTGGCGTCCAACGTATCACAGAACTCTTCAAAAGAGGTGAAAAGATGAGAATATCCATCGTCATCTGCTTGGTCCCTCCATTCCGAGACTATGTCGGCGGCAGCACTCATCTTCATAACTCGAGCGACAGCCAGCCGAAGGTTACACAGTATTGGGATGGGTCCATTGCAGAGCTGCTTGCTATCGGGCCCTTGTCCGAATTGAATCTCGTCGCCATCCTTCAAAG
This sequence comes from Pulveroboletus cf. aberrans, assembly GCA_038094155.1. NCBI lineage: Eukaryota > Fungi > Basidiomycota > Agaricomycetes > Boletales > Boletaceae > Pulveroboletus > Pulveroboletus cf. aberrans. The sequence goes on along the minus strand of JBBPTO010000079.1, from coordinate 33,265 downwards.
TAATGAACCCAGGACCAGGGGTGTTAGGGGCGGCGGGAATCCTTCGAAAAAAGTACTTGACCTGATCAACGGATCAATAATGGGCACGAGGCACACACTTTGGCACCCCACCTCTCCACCTATTTCCATTGCCTCGATTCCCCACTTTAACTTATCGTACGAGGTGCGAGCATTCTGTTCCATATTCATGACATTGCGGATGCTATCCAGATGGCGCATAACACCATCTCTTGCAGCAGCACCGGCAAATATAGCTATACACTTCAGAGTGTCCGGCTAAATGACGGTTATGAGGAAACAAGCGGTAATCGCAATGGTTCGATGCAAGCCTTTCCGTGCACAGAATTTGGTATGATGTGCACTAGAGTGGGACAAATTCCATCAGCGTCGAAAGGCATAAATTCCGCACCTGTCAACAAACACTTTGTCCCGTCACGTTTAAATGACTGCTCGGTACAAGCGATGACAATAATATAACTCTGAAGCGCAGTATAAGCGCACCAATGCCTTTAAAACCTCTTGTTTTCGTGTTCCCCAATCCCCACCTTCGTTGACTAGCTGAAGGAGCCTCGCCGTCTCCTCATTGACGATTTCATCGACAGAAAACTCAGTGTCTGCCTCGGATTTTTGCTCTCCCGTGCTCATGACTGCTACGTTGACAATCATTAGGCGTTTAGAAGCAATTAGTAATGTTTGCTCACATGCGACTCCAAGATGCATAAAGAGCTCCACAGCCATCCTAAACAGAGGATCAAAGTTGACTTTCTTTGGATCTAATCCCCGAAATAACGCTTCGTAAGACCCGTACGAAGACACGAAAGCTTCCTCCTTCAAACTTTCGACTGCGATGACAGTGAGTCTATACGATCAAGAAACTAAAGTTTTTGGCCGACTATTTTCTTTTAATTTGTGATCAAAGGCTCCGAGTTGGATCCAGAAGTGATCCAGTACCTCACCGCCGAATTTTTGCGATTCCACGATCAGGCAGTACAAAAGCTTGGGAACGGCGCGCATCAGTTTTCCACCTTGATTTCCAAACTGTTGGATCCATTTCGCAGAAGGAAAGTACCATAGATCGTCTAGTTCGAGGATTGCCAGGGCGTGTCGCTCCATTGCTACCGCGAAGAAACTGATTGCATGTGGTCCAAGATCCAGTCAACTGTCGTACAATTTCAAACTCCGCCGCTCAGGGGCGGATTCACTGCCAGTCCATTGATAGCACGATGAATGTCAGTGATAGGCAGGAAAATCGCTCGTCATCATCAATTTGTTCGGGATCATGCAGGGGCATACACTACGGCGACTCGCGCGTCCTTTCATGGGGCGCGTCGGCCCTCATCACTGTCCATCCGTACCCCGATGGACCTCCAGTTGGTGGTCAGCGCGTGGATCGGTGTCCCCGCACTCGCGCCGTTATCGTGTGCATTTTCGTCTGGATGATTTACATGATGCGAGACTCTTTACCGACCTAGCTTGTGTCGTTCCTTCACTTCGATATCCACGGATCACTGGGAATTTCAAGTTGTAGCGATGGCAACGCCGATCTCGTCGCTGCCTTGGATCTGATAGACCTGTCGCCTCCTAATATATTGGTTGGTATTACCTGCGAATGGTCGCACGATGAAGACGACGATGCAGCCAAAGCCGGATCAGTGCTTTCCACGTTTTTGCAGGATGGATTAGGGATCTGTCCAGAATTACTCTAATAGGCTTTGACACGCCCGACGATATGTAGTGACGGAAGTCGGTGGCATTCGCTCCGATGTTTCAATCCGATGTACCTCGTGGCCGAAAATAGAACGGACACATATTGATCGTCAAACGCGGATCGCAAGAAAGACTTCTTGCATCCGTCACGCACCAGGTCAAGATTCTCATCTATACATCCAACTTACACCAGATACAAACAACGAGGGTCTACCACAGACGCGCACCGAACGCGATCCGTGCCCTCCCCCCCCTCCCGCACACACAGTCCCCAGACTCAAAACACGTCCATATACGCCTTGCACCTCTCCCACAGCCTCCCCCACCGCCCCCCGTCCCACTCCCGAATACGAGCCCACCCTTCCTGTGGCGCGACCTTTTCGATCCAGATCAAGATCGCACACACCGCGAAATCGGCATAGGTCAGCTCGTGACCCATGGCGACGACCCCGTCCCCATCTCCCGCGTTCTTGTCGAGCACGCTCGCCAAAAAGGAAAACTGTGCCTGCACAGCCGCCCATTGTTCCTCGCGCCGCGCGACGACGGGCTGCGCGGGGCGTTCACGATCGCTTTCGTGATGCTGTTGCTGTTGCTGCTGCTGCTGGTGTTGTTGTTGTTGAAGCGATGGATGCCGTTGTTGTTGTTGTTGTGGATGAAAAGAGGCAACCGCACCGGCACCGGAGACGCCGATACCGAAATGGCTCTGTACGCGCGGCGGTAGACGTCGGTGGCTGAGCGGGACCATGATCGGCAAGAGCGGCTGGACGAACACTTCGCTGATGTAATGCACGAAGAGTGTCTGCAGTGCGCGCGCGCCTTCGGGGATGACTGGGCGGGCTGGGTACGTCCGCTCGAGGTACTCGGCGATCGTGCCCGCGTGGGCGAGCACGACTGGACCGGGGTGTACTTGAGAATGCGAAGAGGTCATGGGATCGGAGGGGTAGCCGCTCGAGGCGTGCGTCGGGTCGAGGATCGCAGGGAGGGTGTAGACGGGACGGCCGTCAGGGCGGACGGACGAGGGGGGTGCGTTGATGGCGCGTAGGGTGTGCTCGACGTCCGGGAACTCGACCCAGTGGGTGCGGTAAGGGAGGCGTTTGTAGTTCAAGATCAGTCTGGAAACGATCGTGAACAGGGGCGGATGACCGCGATGGGGGGCGGACCTTATCCGCCAGACGTTGGGTGCCCATGGTTGTGGAATGTTGGAGGGTACGTCATACAGGATGATCATCGGTTGCGACATTGTGGATGCATGAGTTTTGAACCGGCAGGGCCAGAACGACGAAGCAACCACTTAAGAGCCATCGCAAAGACGAGGGCGCTACCGGGAATGCGCCGACGCTATAGAGTGGAATCGGAGACTTTGAGGATTGCTGTACGTAGACCTATCCGAGGGGAGGAAACCACCGATGTTCTTCTCACCGCAGTGACGAGACGTTACAATCAACTCTGTGTGGGATGAAGTATATTGAATGACCGGTGGGAATAACGGCCGAGCGAGCAACCCCCTCGAGGTGTGTAAAATTCACCACTCCATGACAACACGCTAGATGAAAACCCCGTGCCCGAGGCTTCAGAATCCCCGGATAACTTGACGACATGGACAGCCCGAATGCCATCGGGGCCGAATGTGAAGGAAAATGTATTGTCAACGTCGACTGCGCTGTGTAGGCTTGGGCAGGGCTGCAGAGGCTAGAAGGCGCGCGTGAGTGCAGTGTATAACTGAATTGGCATAATTATCTCTTCCGCACACCCAGAGCAGTAGTGCATGCCTGATATAGAAGTTCCACGAAGCCAGGAACACACAGTGGCGTGACACAGCCTAGGTGCTGTAGAGAATAACAACACAGCAGGACCGCGCCTTTGAAAGGCCACACGACATCCTGACATGAACGGGGCGTCGAGATATCGCCAGAGTGTCGTTTCCGGTGCGAATGTTGGCCACGGGGTTGTGGCGATTGTTGATCGCCGAATGCAAATGTATTCATTTTGCCTACGCATCCTGCGACAAAATTACCTGGATGGCTGGTCCCAAACCGACGATCTGGATGACCGAATGGAGAAACGTGGCGATAATGAAAACCTACATTACCTCGGCCACGATCTCGAAGGCTTCCATGTTACTCAGGACGATGAGACGAAACACGTACTAATCAAATGGCACGACAGGGAATCTCTAGAATAGTCTGGGCCGAGGCGAAGGCCGAGGGCAACCCCATTATGATGGTGCAATTTTGGTACGGTTTTGATGATCATTAGAGTTTCAAGCCGGAAATGAACGAGAAATTCACATGAGTCAATCGGTTGAGCAGGTCCGTATCCTTGTTTGACCCGAGAAAATTTGCCTGGGGATGACGAAACAATGGCGATTAAACTGGCGAGTGCTGGCTCTGGGCTGGAAGGCGGTGCTTACGTCATCATCACCAGCGGTCTGTTCTCATACGAGTCGGACGACGGCGCGTGCGCGGGCTGGATGCACGTCGAATTCCGCGCTGATGTCGTTCTGATTCACGACCGCCATGTCAAATGACATCCAGAAGGCAGACCAGATCGCGCACAGGTTCTACACAAAGCTCTGTCTCGTCGTGAGCAACGCGAGGACCACCGCCGAGCCAAGGTCGCAGGCAAAGGTCGACAAATGGGTACGTCGTCTCCAAGCGTTCGAACCCGCGCTGATTTGGCCCAGTTCAATCTCGAGACGCCCGACTCTGACATCTTCAAGGACCAGCTCAGGATATACCGCGCCGTCTCCTGCTCGCCGTCTCCCCCGCCCTTTGAACTCCAGGTCTTGCTCTCCGTTCCAGAGCTGACCAACAACCAAGTCCTCGTCTACCTCGCCCCAGATTCGTCCCGCGTCCGCATCGACCCCACCCCACAGCATATCCTTCTCGAGAACTGGACCCTCAGTTTCTCGCCACCCTACCAACACAATCTCGATATTGCTCCTTCCACTGTTTACAAATGCGGGATACCCCTCTTTCGCAGTGTGTTCACCCTGCTTCGCATTCTCCCCTCCTGGAAGCTCTTCAAGAAACTACGCCGTCGCATGAGCACGCCTTATCGCAACAGTAATTTCGCCATTCAGCTCCGGATCAGATCATTCGATGACCCTCCCTCCGACATTTTAGATTTTGGTAAGTTCCACGTGCTGTCCCAACCCTAGAATCCATGAGGTGCTCATGTCCGTCCTTTCCGCCAGACGCACCTCCTGCACCTAATACAACCCCGCTTCCTTACGAAGTACACGCGTTTCCGTCCATCCCCCATCCGATGGGCACCCTCAGTCTCACAGCCAAGTACCTCACATCGCCCAACTTTCAGCTCGATGAGCTCGAATCCCTGCTCTCGTCCCGCTTTCTGTCGCTGGACGAGGGTCCCGACTTTACGCCGACTCTGGCAAAGAACCAACAACGCGACTCCATGTCTGGTCTACCGGGGAGTCTTCGTACGTCCCTTCCAAAGTCGCCTCCGCCATCAATAGCTGGTCAGTTCGTCCTCCCGCCTGCCCACTTTCGCACGAGTTCCCTGCCGAGCAGTCAAAGCCCGCGGAGCGCCCCACTGCCACTGAGCCGAACATCGACCAACATGGCCACCGCAGGGTCGACCTCTGCCCTCTCCATCGCTTCCTCCCGTCCAGAGGGGAGCACGGTATGGTCCAAGGAGGACGGAACCCCCCTGAGTGGTGTCGCGAGCAGGATCCGCAGGGAGAGCACGAGCACCACAGGAAGAAGCAGTCTCGTGCGTTCCCCATCAGCGTTCCGGCATCGTCCTTTTCCTGACGATCTATTTTTATTCCAGGACCTCCCAGGGGCACTTCCCATCCGGAGACCGAACATCAACCCGGTGCACCCGTTCAAATCCTCGACACTTTCCTCGGGTTCGCCCTCTCTCCACTCGCCCTCGCCGTCACTCCGCCAGCCCTCCCCGCTTGCGAGCGGCGCCGTGCTGCCGAGTCTCCCCTCACGTCCGACACAGACGTCCCCGAATTCGTCGCGCGTGCCCCCGTCGCCGATCGGGGTGAACAACAGACCTTCGCCGCCGTTTGCACCGTCCAGTCTGGGCGATCGCCGCTCGCTCGCATCCGCGGAGGGCGAGGACTCCCCGCGCTTGCCCGCACGCAAACGTTACTCGAGCAGTTTCGGCCATCGGTACGCCACGTCGGGCGGGACGACAGGCGAGGGGAGCCCGAGCGGGGAACGCAAGGACCCGTCGCAGACGGGGAGCGGGAGCGGGAGCGGCACTGGCGGCGCCCAGCCTGTGTTTTTGGGCTCGACGACGGACGACGACGATATCTCCATGTTCGTGCAAGAGATCGACGCGCGGAAGCCGCTCGCGTCGGCCGTTGCGCGCGCGACGCCGACACCGCCGCCACCGCCAAGTCCTCGGCCACGGGATTCGGAATCTCGGCCGGGTTCTGCCGGTTCGGGATTACCCGGCGATGTCGCCCTCGGACTTGGACTCGTCGCGGGCGCGGGCCATCTCCAACACGTGTCCGAGACGAGCGAGGCGTCGTCGACGTCGATGGGTCCGATGTTGACGCGCGAGGCCGAGGTGGACGAGAAGCTGAGACATATGCACGAAGTGTTTTTGGCGTCGCTCGAGGGACTCGGGACTGTGGGCGGTCGCGATCGGCGGCGGCACAGTGCGAGCATCGGGACTGGCTCGGGGTCGGCGAGTGGGACGGAGGACACAGGAAGTAGAGATGGAGGGCTCGGGGTAGGGCTTCCGAGCGGGCTTGGGAGGGAGAGACGAGCCGGGTCGAGGTCCGCGAGCGCGATGGGGGCGAGTTCGGGCAGCCATGACGACTCGCTACGTCGACAGCCGTATGCGGAGTGAGTGGCCTCATTCCGTCCTCTGGAGAACTATTTTTTTCCTACACGTATTCTATATATGTTACCTCACACGTATATGCGCCTTGATCATAGCTATTATTTCACATCCAGACTGTCAATGGTAGACTGTCGTTCTTTCGGTCCGCACTGGAAACGAGCGCGTCCACGGGCGCCCCGAAAATGGGTCAGTTGGTCCGTGGGAGCGCACGCTTGCACTCTTTGCTCCCTACCCGCCTCGATGTCACGATTGTACACACCCCCGCACTCGCACTCCTTCAGGACGGCTACTGGTAGTTCCCGCAACAACTCCAGAGGACAGCGGTTGCGGACGGTAGCCCTCTGACTCCCGAAGACTCACGAGAGTTTCCGCAGGCTTGAAACCGCACCCTTTCGTTGTCTCTACTCGTACACCCCCAACGGTCACTTCCAATCCAACTCCAACCCCGGAGGCCACCCTCGCACCCTAATTCTACTCTACGCTCCCCTAGCCACCCCAACTCGGACTTGCGCGTTGTTTCGCCAGGGTTGACACGCTTGCCCCGCGCGTCCCTCGTGCGTTCAACTTCGTTTCCAACGCGGTAGGCAGGTGGTGATAGCGAAGGAACCGAGTCACTCTCGCACTAGGTCGACCTGCGAGAGGATCCCCAGATCACCTGCAAGACGATAGTACGGTCCGTCGAGACGCGGTGAGAGGGCATCGTCGTCTTGTGAAGCTACCCTCACTTTGCCATTCAAGTACATTTGTAGCCTGTTCAAGTTCGCCATTGGCGCGACGATAGACCTCACTTCTGCGACATTCCGGATGGGTTTCTAAATACGAAGATCAGGGAGCTGCACAACCAGTACTTGACCCCAGGACGTTGGCAGGGACAAGCTGAAACTGCTGCGATTGGTACAAAGGCATGTCGCGAATCCTTGACCGATATGAGACCAAAGATGTCTTTCTGCTGGGATCGCCTGTCGGGTTGCGGCTCGGCGCCTGTGCTGGCGCTCGCGAAACTCCAACAGAGGGACCGTGGATATCGGATCGCAAATATGCGCACGCAACGCCCGGGACTTCAACTAACGAGGACTAATGTTTGCCCCTCCCCAGTTGCTGTAAGCGCTTGAAAGGAAACTGAATTGAAATGTTGGGAGCGTCCAGGGGCATCACGTGCAGGACCGGGTGTGGTGGCACTATCAGAGTCAATTGCAATGCAGAACGAACTCTGCCGAGTCTGGAGGTATCCGTCGTGGTCTGTATCAGCGGTCCACCGTGGTCGTTGTCACGTCGCCACCTCCCCCTCGTGTCGGGTCCAAGTCGTGGCGCGGGCGGCGTGGGCATCACGGGTGGGCTTGATCGATGTTGTGGCGTCTGTTGCGATCACCGCGTCATCCTAGTCTTCACCCATCAGCTTCCTCATCGCATTATTGTTCTTGCTTGGCCCTCTCGTCCCGGTGGTCACAACGACGATGACGTGAGGGTCATGTCACTGCGACCGTTGCGTCGTCGTCGTCTTCATCATTGTTGCGTGTTGTTCTAATGCGTGGACCGTGACGGCGACTCATGTCGTATCACGATGCGGCGCGTCGCTAAACATACTTCTAGAATCTCTCGATATGCCCGATGCCTCCCCGTGCATGTTCAAGAAGTACGTGGCACTGATTTTGCCGTGGGCGCACTGGCAGGAGGGCGCATTTATCCGCTCTAATCGCGCTTGATCGTGCGACTACCCATCAATACACGGATGAAATTTGATACAAATTCACTGTAGCCTGTGTAAGAATGGGATTCAAAAAATACTCAAAGAAATAGACTGATGTTGGCAGAGAGATATCGGACAGAAGGCGCATAACGACAGGGAGTCGCAAATTGTGTGCCTATTGTTGAGCGCTGGATGCACTTGGGGGGTGATAGATGGCATTAGCAGATTGGGCCGTGCTGCATTAATGGTGTGCTGTGGGTTAGGTTGGATATGTGAAATACACCAACCGGTGTAAGAGTACGCACTACAAGGGTATGGATATTGTGATGTAAGATCTGTATGTACCTAGTTTGAAATTAGAGTCAAAGGATTATATGTATGATCCAGTAGGGTTCTCGAAAGTGTTCATTGGGTGAGTGTGGATGATGTTGTGATTCGAAAAAATGGACAGCATGAAGGTGCTGGTCGTGTTTCCTTTGGTGCCAGTGACTTGAAATGTTGAGCATTAGCCTGAGGGACACTATTTCTTGTACAATTGATTTATCATTGGGTTTTCCGTGCAGTTCGTTTTTTCATTGGCAGCTTGACCAAATTGCATGAGCAAAAGTCTCTACTGTGATCTACCGTATGCACAACTTCCATAGGGTGATAGGTGTACGCAATCTAATCATTGCCCAATTTGTCTCGGGGATTCGCGAAATAAAGCGCGACCATTGGGAAACTGAGCGCGACCTTATGATCCTATGCTAACACCAAACTTGAAATCAAGCCCCATTATCTATAGTGGTGGATTAAACCAGTGGAACATCTTTTTTTTCCCTGATGACTCAGGAGTTGGCTGTGGCATTGGAGTCTCAGAAGTTGGCTGTGCCACTGAAATCTGAGTCTCAAGCGGATCTAGAAAAAGTGCCCAGCCAATGTGAAAGGGTACACAATTCATGGGCAAATGCTCCTGAGGGGTCATCAATATTGCTCTATTTCACTTGCACCATTATCACTCACTTCCCGGCAGCATAGGAGGCGGTTAATGGGTTGCTCTGCTGGGCACGACAGCATCCACAGATCACGACCTGAAGCTGGTCTGCAGTGAGCCAGCTGCTGCATTCACTGTTATTGGCTGGAATATAACAAGTCATGAAGGATAGATAAATCTCACTATAGGTTGTGATATACCCACAGGGTTCTGCATTGAAGGGGGAAGGTGACAACACATGGGAGTTCCATAGCTCTTGCAGAAATTCTGCGCACCCTGGGACGGCACAGGACGGGCTGGCTGGTCTTGGAACACCCAGTGAAAAGGCACACAGAATCTACCTCTCCTCTGCTCGTTTGGGGGGCACCCATGTCACTCTATTTCACTTGCACAGTCACGGTCATCACTCACCGTGATCTGCTTACTGCAGCATAGGAGGTTGGGACGCTCTGCATCCGTGCTGCAGCTGCTGCGGTTTCCTTTTTTCATGCACCCGGTGACATACTGCACGCACTGTCGTTGGAAACAAACTTCTCAGTCATGAAGGACACTCACCGTGCCCTCGTCAGACTCCGAGTACGTTGTTGAGGGAAGATTAGTCGGACAACACGTGGACCACCCGTAGTGCCCGCATTCCTGCGCACGGGTTTCAAGTTGGCTGGCGGCAACAACCGCAACGGTGGCAGCGATGGTGAAGAGAGGAGAAAAATGGAGGTACATGTTATGTGCCTCGTGGTGAATCCGTGAGTCGAGGAGAGGACGAAATACTAGCACCAGAACCAGCCTCGCCTGCCCTGTATAAAACCCAATGTGAGTTGTTCCTGCCGTCCGCCTGCTTGTTCTGTAACGCAGGGACATGCACACAAACACCAAAGTCTCTGAGTGGTAATGAGTGAACAGCGGTGTCCGCTCACCCATCACATGCGAAACGAGACTACTATGACAGTTGTGCTATTGAGGAAAACTTGAACTCGGCAGAATTTCTCTAGTTGGGGATGAGCGCTTGAGTTATGGATGGTGGGGGACATGTCAAATGAAGTTCTCCCGTCAATCAGATTTTGAAGTCGGATGCAAAAAAAAAAAAAGGAACAAGTGGGGTCCGCGGCAGTTCGTTGCACTTCGGATTCATCGATTATCTTGAGACACATCTAGTATACACTGGCACAGTGAAATGCCCCTTGTCCCTTCTAATTGTCCTCTCAAGTGCATGGGCTGGTCGCCAGATTCTCAATAGAAGTGGGGGTGGCAGGATTGCCACTGTTCCGCCAAGCCAGCGCTATTGACACCCGGGCGAGCTGCATGCGCAATTAACTGCATGAGGTACGTCATAGTGGGCCCAGGTGCAAACTCACCTGATGGTACATTTCCGGTAGCGAGATGTATCCATTACTTTTTCACATTGCTCTGCCGGTTCAAGCATCCTCAATCCCCATCCGAGTGTATTTTCTCATCTAGCAAGCTGGCCTGCACCGGACGACACAACGAGCTTTCCCCCACCCCTGTCTAAGCCCTCCAAATCCTGAAGTTCAGTTCCGAGCAGGATCGACTCCATTTCACCCCAGACCTGGCGGCGCACGAGAAGGATTATACCATTTTGAGTCCAATTACTTCAAAGGCAGCTGATGAGTTGATGGAATCAGTGGCATACGACGAACTCGGACAGCTACTTGCGAACGAGCGGGACGACTCTAGACGAGCCGTGTTTCGGGGCGTATTCGTGGCGGCGCTTCGAGAGTTGTATCGAGGGGAGTTCGCCTGACGTCGACACAGCGAACTGAGTCGAATTCTGACTAAACTGACACTTCACGACAACACTACACGTTTGAGACCCACACGCACAGCTCCGACGGAATCCGATTGAATGAGTAACCCCCCAGGCTGAGATGGCTCTCATGCGGCCGGAGCTTCACGAGGTGGTCGTCGGATTTCATTTCCTGAGCCCTTGTCAGAGGTCGATGGACACGGGATGATGTAAGACGGAAGAACCTCGGGACGTGCGACGCGATACTGACGGTCCAACGTGCGTGGTGATACGCGGTAGATCACGAGGACGCGGAATCATTCGGTGTCGGTTCGATTTAGCTTCATTGGTCGACGGCGTTCGGTGCCAGTCTGACGCATCTGGAAACCCAAGTCCATGAAGCATCAGGTGGTTTGACAGTCGAGCGAGTTTGAAGGAGCGACGGCGCCGGCCACAGGTCAGAGTGGAACGCGCGGTCATTCGTGCACGAGCCGGTGGACGTGGAGAAGCGCCTGGTCTGACGTCTTAGGTCACGCAACTCAAATGCACCCGGTATAGGGCGTGCTGCGCGTGGACGCAAGATAAATGGATTGCCGCGACTAATCAGGCTATCTCGATGGGAATGATAGTATCACAGAGCGGTGTGCTGGCTGTACGTCACGGTATCGGAGCGCTGATTGTGCGGTTGGAGACTGTCGAGTGCGGTCTGGACGACGAGATCCGGGAATTCAAATGGTATCCAGTGAGAGGCACCTGGCAGTGTCTTGATGGCAATGTGTGGATACGGGTAGAGGTCTCGTTCATCCACTTTGGAGGGGGTACCTTTGAGGACGGTCACTCGGACGTTGTCTGGACGTTTTGCTGAGAGGGGTAAGAACGAGGGTGGAGGGAGGAAAGAGACGTACATCGAGGATAGCCTCTATGGCTGCGGGGTCGCAGGAGCGCACGCTCGCGGATTCAAGGACCGCATCCTGTTCGGTCCAGAGGGGGTGTTCCTGAAGATAAGCTTCTGGTGCCTTTGGATTTCTGACGAGGTCGCCAATCACTTTTCTGGCGATGGCGACGGACTCGGTGGTCTGTTCAAGTGGGGGATCGACGAGGACGAGGCTGACGGGACGAGGGGAGTGGAGGAGGGGCAGAAGAGCAGAAGCGACGATGGCGCCGAGAGAGTGGCCGACGACGACGTCATACGGGTTGCCGGCAGCGAACCACGGACGGATGTCGTTTGCCAGGGCATCGATGGTGTAAAGCGAACTAGGGGTGGCGTGCCCGTACCCGAGGAGATCGGGGGCAGTGACAAGATAACCTGTGTGGTGGATTAGACGATGTGTACAGCACACTGGGTGGAACCTGCCTCGAGATGCAAACTGGAGGGCGACGCGGGACCAGACGGGGGAGGCGCTGGTGATGGCGTGGATGAGGAGGACGTGTTTTGAGGCGGTGGGATGACCCCAGGTGGTGGTGGAAGCGGACATCGGGTAGGGTGGCGTTGGCGGTGCCTTGATCTCGCCGCAGACTGAAAAATTGCACGAGCCCTCCCTCTTTCATGGATTCGGAGGTGGTGGAGACAGGACCAGCGTTGCGGTCGACCATTTTGGGATCGTTTCTGCGCGGTCGGCCGCGCGGTGTTTCGACTGCAGCAGCCACTTCGAGGGCAGACTCGTCGCCGTCACCGCCTGCAAGTCCGACGACCCGACGGCGCTCGTTCATCCCCACCGCAAATCCGCCCGGGTCTCTCGCCATTTCCAGCATCCTCAGACGCAGACGCTCCACAGGTCAACCCGCTCCTCAGCCAAGCCCGCCCCCGCCCCAGATGCCTCTCCACCGTACACCCTCCACCCAGACTCACCGCATCCGTCTCGTTCCCCACCTCGACTCCCGTCGCACCCTCCGCTTCGAACCCATCACCCGCGACATCAAGGACGACGACCCCCCTCTCCGCATTGGCAGATTCACTGACAGATCCGGAATCGGCCTCAACGCAGCCAACATTCTCTCCTCCAACAAGCTCGCATTCAAGTCAAAGGTCGTCTCCCGCTCCCACGCAGAAATCTGGCTCGAGTCCGGCAAGTTCTACATCAAGGACACAAGGTCCTCCTCCGGCACCTTCCTCAACCACCTCCGTCTCTCCCCCGCCGGCCACGAGTCCAGGCCCTACCAGCTCAGGGACGGCGACGTCCTCCAGCTCGGCGTCGACTACCAGGGTGGCTCAGAGGACATTTACAAGTCCGTCAAGATCAAAATCGAGGTCGGCAGGGAGTGGCAAGCCGGCGCCAACGCCTTCAAGTGCGTATCCCCTCCTCTTCCCCGTCCCCGCGCACCCCCCATCAGCACCAACGCCATCTCCCAACTCAGAGCCCTCGCCGTCACCAACGACCCAGCCCCCAACCCCGTCGTCGATCCCAAGGACCCATCAAAGGGCAAGCAACGTTTGCCCAAGACCAACATCCCAGACTGTTGCATCTGTCCGTCTTATCTCCCCCATCTCCCCTCCGGTCTGACTCACGATCCACAGGTCTCTTTTCTGTCACCATCCGTCAAGCCCTCTTTATCGCGCCCTGTTCGCACGCCTTTCATTACAAATGCATACGCCCCCTCCTCGAAAAGCACACCTCCGCCTTTTCATGTCCCATCTGCCGCAGCTTTGCTGACCTCGACGAGGACGTCGAGGTCGACCACGAACCAGACTCCCAAGACCAAGTCCTCGAATGGGAAGACATCGCCGCGCCACTCGGCCTCCCCACCCCCTCAGCCCACCACCCCGCCACCCCACCACCGCTCGCGCGCGACGGTGCCGAAACCGAAGTTGAAACCGACCTCCTCGCGAACGGACACGCCATCGAGCACCGCTCGCGACGTTCCCGGCCCACCGTGCGCACCGAGGGCCACATCGCTTCCCTACCCCCGATCGATCCCGTCTCGGATCTGTCCGAGCACCTCGATCTCGACTCTGAAATGCTCGACCCCGATGAGGCCAGGGGCGAGGAAGACGACGCCGACGCCGAGGAGGATCCCGATCGGGTCACGAACGCCTTTGTCTCCCGCGGTCCTGGGTTCGGCTTGCCCCTACCCGGCAATCCGTCCGCGGGACACGACGACGCCTCCGAGGGAAGCCAGAGCGCGAGCGCCGAAGGCGGCTTGGTCACCCCTGGCGTCATCAGTCCGGTTGTAGAGCCCGTCGTGAGCGGCAAGCGGAAGCGGTGACGTCGACGGTTCTGGCCTTTTGCGATGACGCAACTCTTTTTTTGATTTATCTTCTTCCTCGCCACTTTATAAATCTCGTCTTCGTGCCAATAGGTAATGTACATGGTGGATCACAAGCTTCCTACGTGTTTGTGCCTCGGTCTAGCAACACTACCGGATCCCTTACCAAAACACCCCCCATTTTTCTTTTCCATCCCGTAATATGCCACATGTGCAATTCCGACACGCGTCAGGCGTCCATGTCTCTTGTTTTTGTTTTTCTCTTCTTCTCGTGTGCTACTTGTACAACGTGACGGTCATTTTTCTCCCCCGACATCATGTTTTAATACCTTTTTTTTTTCGAACCGTGTCTTTGTCTCTCTCCAGGTGGGGACGCGGAACCGGTCTCGAACGACGACGTCTTTTCTTGCATAAACACATACTGAGGACGGTACACGTTTCTCGTAACCAACAACAACAACAACTCGGGGAATGGGCCGGACCGTATGGCTGGAACGCATTCCCGGGTCTAGTCAATGATGTCATCTCAACAAGGTCCGTCGAGCGTCCAGACGCCTTCGGAACCTGCGCCACCGCCAGAGGGGTGTGTGAGTAAGATCCGGCCCGAAAAAGAAAGAGAAAAACACGGCACCTCCAGGTGCGGACCCCTCCGTCCACCACTTTGCCGTCCAGAGTTGGTCGCTTGTGTGTATAGCCGCAGCGAGGGCTGGGGGTTCGGAAATAAGAAAAAAAAAAAGGATGAACACGCACGCGTACGTGGCGGTGTCGCCACCGATGTACTGAACGAAAACGCGCGCGTCATTCATGGGGACGAAAAATGGGAGCGTAAGTACGGACGATGATCGTGGACGCCCACGCGGCGACCCCGGTGCAGAGTCCCGCGCCTGGAGCCGTCGTCGTCGAGGGCGAGGCGCTCGGGGATGTCGTCGTCGTCGTCACAGACGACCCCGACCCTGTCAACGCCGCCTTGGCAGCCCTATCATACCGCCCGTTCGCTGGTAACCTCCCCATCAGCTCACCACCTATACAGAACGCATCGCCGGATAAAAAAAACGCGCACCGTACGCCTGCGAGGCGTCCCAGAGCATGACGCCGCCAAAGGAGGACGGGTACTGAGTCTGAGTCTGCGACACGATCGTCGCGAGCGTCGACGCGCTCACGTACCCGCTCCCGGCCGCGCTCGACGAGGCCGGTGCGCCGATGTACACCTTGACCTGCGCGTTCGGGGACGTCGTCTTTGCCCAGTCATCCCTGAGTTCCAACGTCGGAAGAAGAACAACCAGAAATGGATCTCTGCTCACCACGTCCCAAAATCCCAATCCTGGGATCGCCCACGTCAATTGACGAGGACGCGGTCACGAAAATAGAAAGACGCACGTCGACATCGGCATAGTTGCTCACCCCGCAATAATTGTTGTCTTGTCGCCACGTCAATCATGTGAGAAAACGAGCGTCACGTAAAATGGCACGCACAGAATTGCACGTAGACGGCGTCGAAACCGAACGCGTTCAACGTCGTGCCAATGTACGCGTCCGGATACGGACACTGCGGAGCTGCACGAACCCGTCAGACCGTGGCCGTCGTCCATGCGACGGACGTCCCCCACCTGCGGTGATGTAGTATCTATGAACGGAATCGTCAGTTAAAAAAAAACCCCCTCGACACGGCCGACCGCTCACCACCCACCGTTTGTTTCCGCCGTCCATCAAGGACCGAAGGGCGCCAAGGAACGCAACATAACCCGTCTGCAACCCCCCCTCGATGTCCATGTCAATCCTGTACGTAAAAACAAAAAAAAAAGAGTCGATCATCGCCAAACGTCGTCGTCGACGACCCGATCACCCACCCGTCCAAAACAGCAGCGCCAAACGGCCTCGTGGTGCTACTCCCGCCCAGAAAGACGTCCCAGATGACTTGTGCGTACGCCTCTCCGTCCGCGTCGGTCGCGAACCCGGAGACGCTGCCAGCCGCACCCCCGATCGAGAGCGTGACGATCTTGCCCGCCCGCTGACACGTCTCGATTCCCGACGCTAAAAAGGTGCAGTTGGGGAGATTCGTGCCCGGAAAGACGGGGTCGTCGATCGTGCTACACGTCTGTGACAGGGTCAGAGGGCCTCGTCCGATCACAGGATCGAGGTGGCTCACGTTGGCGAGGTTGATGGTGGGTAGATCACCGGTCGAATAAAACTCGGTGAGGAACGCGATGGGCAAGGTGTCGATGGTGTCGTCCTGCACGTGTATGATGAATTCGGGAAGGGGCTGTTGCCAGGACACGCACGTTACAATAATAATCGATGGATTGCTGCCATTCGGCCTTGTTGGAGCTATATGCTCCGTACGAGTTCTGACCCCAATATCTGCGCGATTAAAAGTCAGCACTGCCTCCTGGGAGACGAGGGCAACACTTGCACGGCCAGCTAGAACACACAGGCTCGACGTGAGCGAAGGGGAACGAGCGAGCGAGAGACGTACATTCGTATTGAGCGTCATGTCGAACGCTATCACCGAGGCAAAAAGGGACAGGCACAGACCAAGACGGATCACGGACGACGCGCCCATGCTAATCCGAGACGCCGCGAACGAAAATAAGCTCGGGCGGCGGGCAGAGAAGAAACGCGGTCGAAAAACAAAGACCAATGGACGGGGTTCCGTTGGAGCAACGACGACGACGCCACGTCTTTATGCACCGTCCAAGGGAGCGCGCACGTGTCCAACATGGCTATTCCCCTTCCTTTTACCGCACAAAAACGAGAGACAGAGTGGAGGCTGCTCCCAGGGTAAACGATTGCCGGTTCCGATTCGCCCAGCTGACAAGAAATGGTGGTTTATCGGGGTCTTGCGACACATGGTCACCCGTAACGCCCGGACGCATTGCTTTAGGTTCGGACAGTGTGGGCGCAGTGCTCACGGTCCCCGGGATCGTGCGCGCGGGGAGGGGGCCGATGATGGCAAAGGCGCGGTGTCTGTTCACATGGTCAGCACAGAGATGACGGAAGGCGCGAAAAGCGATGAATGAACCTTACGAGAGTAGGCCGCTGACAAGGCGGACATGCACCTCGTTGGAACCCTGCATCTTCGATGACTACGAGCAACTCTGGTATGACCTCGTGATGCCTTTTCAGATGAAGGTGGAGAATGCAACATATAGAAGAATCGCTGACCCATGAGGTCGCCAAGGATGCCAGCAAAGCAGAGCGTTCAGGCGCACCACTTGGAGCCAGAGCAAGATCCAGGGACAGATCATTATCGTATCGCAGAGGAAGGCAAACGCGCCTCGAAGATGTGAATCCAAATCGGATGGCTCCTCATCGTAGGACAGCGTCCTAGCGAAAAGCACCCGCAGGTTGAAAGCACCACCTGACAGCACTCAAACGGATCAGTGTTTCGTGATCTGACGCATCAAATGCTACCTTTCCAGTCAACCCTCGGGCGGCGGGCAACCCGGATCGTCTCTAATGGCTGCGCGAATTAGACTGAGAGACCCGCGCGTCACAAGGACCGTGGATCGTCTGTGAAGATCAGAGCTCTGAGAGCGCTCATTAGCCCTCGTTCCGCGTACACGTCACGATTCGATTTCCTCGACGCCACAACCGACTCCGGCGTTGGTCTCTCCACCAAGGCAATGAACCTTTGCGTGGACCTACCCAAGCTTCAAATAGAAACGACGAGTCGCGATAGTCGATGCGATCCAATCGCAAAGGGATTCAATGGAGTCACCACGACACGATGGGAATTCTATACTCGGTTTTCCCTTGGAAGACGACCTGAGGCGACGTTCGGACTGTCGCAGAGCGCGCTTCTCTTCTCTGAGCTACCCAGAGTGGACCAACCCTGCAGATAAAGTAAGCGCAGGGTCGTATTCGAGAAGGCCCCCTGTCCCGTTTCAGAGGCTACTTTGGACCGCCGTAAACTCGCAGCTTGAACTTGAACCGGGCCAGGATCACCAGAGCAGGAAGCCTGTATTGAGACGAAAGTACGACAGCCTTCCTTTGGGCACGAATGACATCCATCTTTCACCAGAAAAGCACCCTGACAGCTTCTCCTTTCGTTTTTGGCGTGGTTCGGATATATGAGCATTTTCTCAGCGTCGATGATTCAATGTCGAGTGGATGCGTTAGCTTCGTTTCCGTCACGGCCCCAGTCACAGATCAATTCATAATTCCGACATCATCTCCGCCGTTTTTGCTTTGTCTGAGATTTGCGGATATCCAACTTCGTCTATCACTAATCGAGGCGGAGCTTGACAAATGCTGACAGCGTGATTGCGGTCCTGTCACGCTCCTCCAGGTTCATATCTTCGATCTTTGATCAGTTCGAGAGGCTGATAAGACGATTACGACCCTCGAGTCCACCTTTTTTTTTTAACTCGACTGAGCGTTTTAGTTTCAAGAAACAGGGGATAATTCATTCAATAAAACAAGGGCCGTCCAGTAGATGGAACGGATAGCATGTCATAATCGCATGAAAAAGTCCGCAATACATAACAGAGCCGGGAAAATACCATCAAAGATGTATGTACTGGAAGACGACCCATGTACAGAAACGCCCGCCAGAACGAATGGCTGCGCTAGTTTCAACGACGAATGCTGCATGACGTCTCGATGCCGAGCACAAATATAGATTATGAAACAGAAGGCTGACGTCGTAGACCGCGAGAGGAGGACAAGAGAGAAAGGGCGGGTTTGCATAGGTAAACCATTAATACACCACGAGTAAGATAGAATACCATCTGATGTGGATTATCTGCTTCGAATTACGTTTGGGTTGCTTATCGCTGATTCGTACTTTGTTCCGGGTCGAGACGTCGACGGATGGGAGGTCTGAGAGAGTTGAAAGAATAGTTTTCAGCTTGTGCCTTCCACGTTCACGAAAGTTGGACGATTTTCGTTCAAGATCGCGCTCGGCCGGATTCTGTGTCCCTTGCTCTCAGGCCCTTCCGGGCGCGGTCATTAACGCTTCCAGCCTCTCTTCCAATCCTTTTCCCAACCCTTCACGCTCCCACTCGCCACCTATGTCATCCAACAAGGCAACGCTGTCCCTGTCCTTGCCATGTACTGACCCGGCACTGGACATGTGACCGAGACCCGTCACGCTGGGGATGTGGGGTGGCGGTTCGGATGATGCACAGGTGGTGAAGGAAGACAGAGGGACCATAGAGGCAGGGGTGGATGCGAGAAGATCCGAATAAGACATGAACGAGAGCCGCTTCGACGCAGAGTGCGTCGGAGATGGTGGGTGGGAGATATTTAACGGGTGAGAGAATGGGGAACCCGTATATGTGGAAGAGGGTGAAACCGCGGGAAGGGCTTGCGTCGTCTGCTGGATTTGAGATTGTTGAATAGGCTGAAGATGGTCGACTGGATGCAAGGGCGAGGCGGTGGCCGGAGGAAGTTGTTCTACCGTCGTCGAGGGCGACGACTCCGCGGACTCTAGTGTGGAGTAATACGCCGATGTCGGGGTGTTGATGGAAGGACTCGACTTTCCTGCCTTCTTGACCGATGCTGCCCCGATAGGGGAAGATGTTTCGATCGTCAAACGGCCTTGAAATTCCTTGGTAGGGCTCGAGGAGAGCAGTGGCAAGGGGATCGGGGCAGAAGGTGACGAAGACCCAGGGACGCTCAACAATAAGCTGGAGCGGTGTCTTGGAAGCGACTTTCCGCTAGTTGGACTGGGGCTCCTGCTCCTGAGACTCCCGATCGGACTTGCGAAGCCGCTCCTGAGTTGCCTGTCCCTGCCGTCCCTGACAGGTGTGACGACGGCAATGTGATCCTCTTCCATGGGAGAGGATGATGCAAGAATGGAAGCCGCAGAGTCGAGGACAGAGGGGACGCTCTGTTCTAGTTGTTCTGTGGCTTTCGATCTGGGGATACGGTGCGGGTTGTGGTGGGAAGACGGAGGAGACGGTGGACCTATAGGTTCGATGTCCCGTTCGAAGATGGCTGAAGATGATGAATGACTTGAGGAGAAAAAAGTCAGCGGACCAAGGGGAGCAAAGAAGATGGCATGACCTACGCTGATGTGGGCGATGACGGGATAGAAGAGGGTGACCGCGAACCAAGTCTTGCATTTGTCGGCAAGAGCTGGGAGACATGAGAAGAGAGGCGGTTCTCCTTGTGTGACGGGGTGAGGAGGGTCGAATGTGAAGTCATTTTACGAAGATCAACAGGGGGCGACTGAGGAGGTGAGACCATGGTGGCTGCAAAGCAGAGATGGTCAGCACGGTGGGGGGACAGGTAGAAAGATGATGCTTGCGTTGTTGGGTCTCCTGGGCAGAGGTGAGCGTCATTTGAGCAGACGAGTGGCGAATGGACGGAACCAAAGGTGGATGTGTTGGCTTAATAGCGAAATGAAACGCCCCTTCGCAGTGGCGTCCCCTCCGGCCGTCGGCACCGGCGCCTCCCAAATTGGTATAATCAACCTCCCTTTCAGAGGGTCATCAGCTACTCTATTCCTGTGTCGCTGTGCCCATTTCCAGTGTTTCTGCGGGAGGCCGCCGCAGCGAAGGGCTGCCCTTGTTGATCATGATTTTATTGGCTGTGGCTTCCGTCGAACTCCATGGGCGTCCTGTGGACCGAACTCGTCCGGCCCCCCAGTCCAATTCGGTAGCCTTATTCTACTACCTACCACTTCGCATCTCCAAGCGTGCAACTCGTCCACTGGCCACCCGTCCGCGCCGACTGGCGTGTGCGGCCCATCAGACAGCCGCTGACGGCATCGCAGCTTTTTTTTTTTGCTCGACTGTCAACAGCCCTCGACCCTGTTTTGATTCCGAGTACCGCTCCTCTGCGTATCATTATTGTCCTTCCATTTCTTCCCTGCTTCGGTCGGCGTGACCCGGGCTTTGATAAGGCGCGTACCTGATCCCTTCCCGTTCAACTTGGAGCCTCGCAGCGCTCCATCTTAAACTCGATCATTCTGCTATGGGAATCCCCGTCATTAAGAGCAGTGACGTTCGCGACTGGATGGCCCCCCGTGGAATTCTCAACGAACGGGAATTGCTTTCAGGTAGAAAACTTTGCTTTTTCGCAGACACAATGGTGCATCCACCATGTACCTGAACCTTGTACCTGTGTACAGCCAAAACGACCAACTCGGTGCCGCAGTGACTGCGAGTGGTAGATGTCGTTATTACTATGCCGTACGGTATTCGGCAGCATGGGTAGTCGGCAGTCACAAAGATGTCACACTTTTAAACTGGATGCCGAACGGATGATGAATTCATACCCTGTCTGCACCGTGTTCACTGCTATATAATCGAGTTACAAGTTGATCTGGTTAATGTAGTAGGTAGAGAGTGTATATCATGAGAATGCCGAGCATGGGTTGCCTGAATTAGTCATAGCATCATCTAGGATGTGCCACTTCAGCCTAATAGGTAGTGTACTGTATGGAAGTGTGTTGTATGGTGTCAGTGTGGTATGAGCCATGGGGTGAGCCAGGGGTACTCATTATGATGGATGGTTGCTGTATGAATGAATGTAACATGTACAAACTGTAATTATGGTGTGGGCTTGTGAACTGAGTTGACAGTGAAAAAAATGGCTCAACAGGTAGCACAGGTACAGCAACATCCACAGGTAAAGTGGATTTTTGTGCAGGAATGGGTAGCATTTTAGAGTTGGGAACTGCCACCCTTGAGGCTCAGTACTTAGTGTTCTAATCTAGTTAGCTTGAATGTTTGATTCAAGCTCACACTGACCACTGGCAGGCATGTTCAGTGCAAAATGAAACTCAGAAATGGCATCACATCCAGCAGGTGATTTGATGGTGTGACAACATGAAATGTAGGATCTCAGTCAATCATGCACAGAACAGGCTCATTTAGCTCAGTAGTACATTCTATTGAGCTAAATAAGCAACTGAATTGTGTGGAACAATGTAATTGTGTCAGGAAAAGGTAGATCTAAAAAATATGCTGACTGCCCATGCTGCCACATACACAGTATGGGAAAATACACACCTCCATTGATGACACCCTGACTTTTCTTACATGGTGTTGTACAGTACACATGAAACTATAACTTTCTTCATGTCACAGGAATAGTGTACAAGTCACTGGCACCTGGCATCTGAGATATCTACTTACAACCCCAGCACAGCCCAAGTTGATATGACATTAAATTCATGTTTGATACGGACGGGTGGAGACGATAAGCGCCTGCTCTCGAATCAATAGCAACCAATCCGATTGATCAGAGCACCATATGGCCGTGGCAATGAGAATGAAATCAATAACAAATGGTCACAGCACCCAAGTCCCGTGCCTACAACTACGAACAAAAGCAACAATCATAGCAGACATTGTGGACACCATCAAATACAATGCGGTATCACCGTATCGCTGACGTACATCCGACATCAAACCGTGTGACCCGGAGAAGAAAAAGAGACCTAGTTGTAAGTACAAGAAAGCAGCCACAAATACTCGACATCTCTCCAATGACGTAAGACGAGTTCCAGAACATTCAGATCATCATTGAGACCTGTATGTCAGCGGCGCGTCTCCCCCTAAAACCCAATTTATCCGCCATGACACGGGGACGAATGCACTCGCACGTAGGACACATTCACCCTTCCGAGTGCATCCGCCTGGCCTCCTGTCAGCTCGTTCATCGCCGCACGCGAGATTGTGAACCCGTCCTGCGACTTGTCTACAATGGTGATATTGATCGTCTTGCCAGTTCCACTGTACTCGAGGGAGTAGCACGCGCTGCACGGCCCATTCCCTATCCCATAGACGGTATACATCCCGCCGACGTTGGGCCACGCCGGGACCGAGCCGAGCGTGGGGTAATGCCTAGTGAGGCCGTGGCGGCCGCCCGAGCACGCCAGGTAGTCTGTAGCAAGGTCGGCATCGTCATAAATGGTATCGTAGTATACCGTCGCGGTCGTCCGGGCAAGCCCGGCGGGACCGGAGACGAACGCCAGGGTGACGAGGAGAGCGGAGGGATGGCGCATTGGTCGTCGACTATGGTAAGACGCTTTGCGAGGGAAAGGAGACGTACCGAGGCCAAGAGTAACACGGGGCTGTTTTATACGTATGACGGGTTCGAGAGCCGCGATCTGTAAGACGTCACGACGAGTCGGATCAAGTACGATCATGTGGTGTCGTCTCTGGGAGTTCACGCGTTGCTTGGGCGGCTCGGGCCTGCCACAGGGAGTCACGGGTGGTGGATATAGCACCATCTTACGCAAAAGAGGGTGTTACAACGACTGTATCCATATATAAGACTGACCTAAGTGTGGTGGAGGCGAGACTAAACTTGAAGTTCGAGTCGGGGTACACCATTCAAGTTGGAACAAAATATGAACCAAGCCGTTGCGTGATACCTCGCCAGATAGACGTTTGAAACGAAGGGGAACTTCAGTCCTTGCTATCAATCGTTGAAAGGCAGAGTGGTGGCTTAATGTTCCACCTGTGGGGATTGCTCGGATAGACCAGAGGCTGAAATGTGTCATGAGTGACGGACCAAATACCGGTACTTAGACGTGACACTGGATGACTTCCCGTCAGGATTTAGGGAGCTTTCTCTGTAAGATTGTAGTGCCTCGCCTCATATCTGTCTATTTGAATAAACAGCGCAGCGTTTTTGACAGCGCTTTCGTACGACTGCTAAGCACTCGTTGGCTCGCCCGGTGCCCAAAAAAGATAATCATCTGATGGTTCCTGTATGTCCGAGGCGTTCAAGAAATGCCGGTGTCTGCAAACTTTTTCACTTGGCAAATGCGTTCTCGCAGGCCGCCAGCCCGCGGGAGCCAATTACCCCATTTGCAAATGCATGCTAAAGCTTTGTCTCAGAGTCCACCACGTCTTCAGTGGAACAGGGGGTCATGTCTCGCTTGTTATCACTCGAAGCCTTTATCAGCTAAAATTTTGAGAAGAAATCCCATACGGATGGCGTAACTAAAGACCCCTAAAACTGCCAAACAATAAAAAATGAATGAAAAAGAATCACTATCTCTCTACCATGTATAATGCACCCTTGGAAAAATTCCTGCTGTTCATTAACACATCAGGAATTTCAATATTTAAGTCCTTGATAAGATATTTCAAAAGGAAAATTGAAATAAAAAGAGTTTTAAGTGCATGACAGGCCATACCAGTATGTTGATACATCAAACTGACTGTAGTGTAGTTAGTACATAGTGTAATGCAAAATTGCTACAATTAAAAAGTATACTAATCTAATACACCATTCTTTGAGCTGATTATATTGTCAAAACTCCATGATCTCTGACCTTCCTCCAATGCTCTTAAACCAACTCCAACTTGGAGTTGATGAGTTGACCTTGGACCTGACTGATACTTGTTGGGCTGGTCAGGTACCATCCCACACATATTCACAAATGCCTCTTGACATCTCTTACATCTCTTTTGACATTCTCATTTCCTTTGATATGCTGTTTTTTTGTTTCCTTGTTTCACCTTGACAGATAGCTACACAATCTGACTTATTCCAGTTAGAGTAAGTTGGAGATCATCAGAGGAGATGTGATCATGTCTTTACCCATGGGTATTTCATTTCCTCTTTGTCCTGTGAGCTCCCTCAGTCATTTTCACTACTCCTGAGCAGCAGCTGAGGTGAGTCCTTGTTACTAAATGCAGCTAATTTACAGTGGCTCAAAAAAGTGTCCCAATGTTAGTACATTTTGAAGAGATTGATTATTTGCTAGTGATAGCAAACAAAGAAGGCCAAATACCTGCAGGATGGAAGATAGCACATACTCCGGGATTCTAACCCACTTAGATCATGTGATTTGGTTGTCATGCCACTGAGATATAGCTATTTTAAAATGTCACATCATTAGGACACTTATTTGAGCATCATTTCAATTCTAAACTTTTAGTATTTAGTGTGTCTCCTGTGGCTCTAACAACTGCCTTTAATCTCCTAGGCATGCTTTCTATCAATCTTTGACACTCACCAACCTCAATCCTTTCCCACTTCACTGAAATTCTTTCCCAAAGTTTCTATACTTCTTTTGATGTTCTTGGATAGCTATTGAGCTTTTTTTTAGGATTTGCCAGAGATGCTCAAGAGTGCTAAGATCTGAAGACTATACTGGCCAATCAAGAAGCTTTGTTCCATGAGAGTCAAGCCAATCCTAAGCTCTTTTGAAGGAGTGTTTGAGGTTATTATCCTGTTGAAAGAAAATGTTCTTCTCAGGAATCTCAGAGTTTTCCATGCTTAGAAGCAGATTATTCTTCAAAATGGAGACATACTGCTCAGCATTCATCTTACTTTCCACCTCTACCAGAATCCCAACATCATTCCAATTCATATATCCTTAAATCATCAAAGAACCTCCTTTAAAATTTACTGTTTTTTGAACCTCTCTATCCTACAAAGGCTCACCTGCTGCTTTCCATGCATACTTTCTTTTATCTGATCCAGTTCTATTAATCTTGATCTCAGCTGACCAAATGACCCTAGTCCAGTCCTCTACAGTTCAGTTTAAACACTTCAAAGCAAAGGCTAGTCTCTGTTTTCTATGTGTGGCAATAAGAAAGGCTTTTTCTTTTTAACTCATAGCCTTTAGAGAAGCAGACTTGAGCACATCATGAACAGTTTGAGAACAAATAGAGGAGGAAAGGGTAGAATTCATAAGATGGGCATCTTGAACAGCATTTTCAACCTTTTCAGTAGTAATGCTAGAAACAATTCTTCTTCTATCAGTGGAAGAAAGCTTGAATTTTCTGGGAGGAATTTCTGAATGACTCTGCCCACAGTAGACTTTCTCAGATCAGTTTAAAAGGAGATCCAATGAATAGAGGCCAGATTCAGAGAGAAAGAGGATATTGACTTTTATGGAGGCAGAAATAGATTTTATGATGATGTTGGATTAGCTGAGTGGGATACATTTCATTTATATATCTCAGAATTATGTAATTTACATAAGTATCTAGGGGCCATGCATAGCATTTATCAGAACCTGTCAAATTCTTATGTCATTTACTAAATAATAAATGCCAACATGATGCTCAAATAAGTATCTCAATGATATGTCATTTTAAAATAACTATGTTTCAGTGGCACGACAACCAAATCACATGATTCAAGCAGGGTTAGAAAGCCTGGAGTATTTACTATCTTTCATCCTTCAAGTGGTTGGCCTTGTTTGTTTGCAATGTCCATGATTAATCAATCTCTTCAAAATGTACTAACATTGAGACACTTTTTTGAGCCACTGTACATGTGTAGTGGGCAATCTGCCCCTTTACTTAGTTTTGATATATGTAAGCACTCAAAGCAGACATGCCACCAGGAACTTCACAACATTCAAAACATGTCCATTTTTATCTTGTTTACAACACATTTCTCCTTGATCATTTCACTTTATCCTTCTCAAGTCAAGGGCTTTTGTAATTACTTATAATAGTGTAGTATTTGTAAGTTGTGTTGAAACTGGGTATTTGATTTCCACTCTTCATTACATAACCTGGATTCCAGATCATGATCATATGATTATCAGTTACATTACACTATTACATTGGCTTATCATTTTATCATAGTTATGAGATATCTATATTCCACTCATATCTATTTATATATGATAGAGACACAGAGACAAATAGTCCTGTATTGCATATAAGAAGAGCTCCCTTATAGTCACTCTCCAGTCTTTCTAGGCATCTCTTCTAGAAACTCAAATAGTCAAGTTGAGTTACCTTCTTTCCTGTCTTATGCTAAAACCCCCTACTTTGCAATACTTTGTTTACCCTTAGTAAGTTCTTCCATCAAGATTCATAACTTTTCCTCTTTCTATCAGTTCTTTGACTGATAGGACTGTCTGCTACCTTGGAGGACAAGATAAAAAGGTTTTCACATCTCTTTATGTTATAAGCCCCACCTAAGGATATCTCAATGTCTTGGTGCACATTCCTGTTGCATGCTTCTTGATGCTATGGATAAACATGTTGTTGCATGCTTCTCCAGGCTATAATGTCATGCACATGGTGCTATACCATTCCATTGCTTATAGCTTCAGAGTCTCTTTCTTTATTCCACTTCCATTTAAAAATATTGCCATTTACATCACTAATGGATCTTTTACCCTCATCATAAATCAATGAACTAATCAAACTTATACTTTCTTGTTGGTTACAGTGTCGACTAGACCTGTCCCTCAAGATATTCATGATCCACCTTCAAATCCACCATCTTTGGAGAGATCATCTTTATCCTTGTCATTTCATTCTTCTTATCCATTCTGTCCTGCTCTTGTATTGCTGGTATCCTCCTTACCTAGGAGAGACATTGCTACCTCTATATTAGAATACTTACATGTGCCTCACTGTTCTGAGGAGCCTAATTGCCTTCACTGCCAAATACACAGTCTTTAATGGCACTATCCATTCCATTTCCATCTTTCTTGCACCTCTTGTGAATAACATCTGAAACAAGAACAATTCTGTACTGAGAGATCTAATTTGAGACACTTTATGATCATTCAACTAGAATTCACTGTTGAAAGAGTTTCTCATTGAGAAGAAGAACAGAACATTTCAAAACTTTCCATTCCTGACTTCACCTCCAGCTTTAGAGAATTCTTCTACTTGATTGAATCACCTCTAGAAGAACCTGCTCAATTTTTTGAGTCTTCTCATTAAAATAAACCACCAGAATTAATTACTTTTGATTCTAAGACCCCTTCTTTTTTCCCCATCCTCTGACATATTCTTCTCCTCATTTTTCAGATTAGTTTCCTCATTGTTCTACAATTTTTTTAAGGAATTCCCTTCTGCACTTCCACTTCTGTCCTTGAATCTCATTTTGCTCCAGATGAACTACAGCAGTTTTGAAGACATGTTGTAAATGAAATTGAAATAATCTATACTTATGATATATTTGGAGGATAGATTAATTAGGAAAGCAGTATTTTGGGATCCCATGCCCCATTTGCTGAAGAAGTATTGCTGACTGATTCTTCACAAGAATAAGGAAATTTCCCTCCTTGAAATTTCTGACATACATACAGTGACTCCAAAAACCCTTTTTATGTTGATCTTAGATTTAGTGTGTGAGATACACTGTCTAATACTGTGGGAATTTTGCTTAGCTTTGGTGGAGTTATGAATAGTATGTACTCCTGGCTATCAAACTAATTCCTTGGTCATGTGGAATAATTCATACAGTGCAAAGCTATAACCATTATAAAGCAGTAATGTCATAGGAAGGGTTTTTTCACTTTTGAATTAATGATCAGGATCATATATATATATATAGTATAATAATTGGCTCTGTTTGTTTGTACAAAGAAAGATATAAATACAAATAGCATATCTGAGTCTAAAAAAGTTCACACATCCATTCACTTTAAATCACTATCATGATCAGATCCCTCTTTCTAACTCAAGAAAATTCCATCCTTTCTCTGCTTGATGCTGGCCACTCTGGTGAAGCCATTGCCAAGAAAACTGGTGTCATCCCTTCTGCTATATCCAAACTTCACTTCAAAAGTCATTCTTCCCTTCCAAAAGCTGTAGGAGGTTGCTCTTGCAAGCTTTTCTTTACCGATATCCATCATGCCTGACATCTTACCACCTCTGGTAAAGTTGAAAATGCTGTCCAAGTGATCAAATCCCTCACCAATATCATCAACAAACCCCTCTCTGCTAATCTTGTCCACCTTCATCTGAAGAAATATGAAATGAAGGCTGTAGTCAAGTTCAAACATCACATGCTTTCTGCTAGACACTGCAAGGCTTGTTTGGACTTTGCTTATGCTCAAAATTTGGACTCTAGAGGACTGAAAAAAGGTTATATGGTCAGATGGGCACAAATGGATATGGAAAAAGGCAGGTGAGGGGCTCACTGATAGACTGGTGAAAGGAACCCTGAATTTTGCTGGTGGTTCCTTGATAATGTGGGGTTGCATGACTTAGGAGGGGGTAGGAGTTGCCACCAAGATTGATGGTAGGATGAGTGGGGACCTTTACCTTCATATTTTGAAGGATGAGCTTCAGTGAACTCTGGAGTATTATGGTCTTAATTCTCCTGACATCATTTTTCAGCAGGATAATGACCCTAAGAATACCTGCAAAAAAGCCAAGGAGTGATTAGAGAAGCAGGATTTTATGACTATGATTTGGCCTGCACATTATCCTGATATAAACCCTATTGAGAATCTTTGGGGTTGCCTCAAAAGGAGGCTTGCAGATCGTGAGAACCCTCCTAGTGGAATTTATAAATTGTGGGAAAGAGTTAAAGAGGTGTGGGAAGGAATACCAGTTGAGGAGTGTTGAAAGTTAACTGAAAGCATGCCTAGAAGAATTCAGGCAGTGATAAAAGCAAAAATAGGCTATACTAAGTACTGATAATACCCAAATACTCTTGTCAATGCAAAAGTGAAAAAACCCTTTTCATGACATCACTGTTTTATAATGGTCATATCCTCACATCATGTGAATTATATCACTTGACCAGGGGATTGATTTGGTAGCCAGGAGTACATACTATTTATAACTCCACCAAAGCTAAGCAAAATTTCCACAGTATTAGGCAGTGAATCTCACACATTACATTTGAGGCCAACATGGAAAGGGTTTTGAAGTCACTGTACCTCCTTTCAAAGCACACTTTAATTCTAATCTGAAGGTTGGTCTTACATTTCCTGCCTTGAGGCCATGCTAACTATTTTTGATGTATCCTTCAAACCTTGCTTCTTCCTTCACAGCACTCTTAAAGATGTCCTCTGGTGACACTTATAGCTTATGAATATTCACATGCCAGTTTCCATTCTAGCTCTGCCCCCATATATGAACTCAATGCCAACTCAGACACTAGGTTGTCCATGAAAATCAGCATTACCATCAATAGCTGCTGGGAAGCATAATGACTTACAGACAGTCAGGCATTCACTGGCCATGATATTGGCTGAATGTAGGCCACTGGCCTTGAACTAACCATCTGTGCCATCATTCAGACCTGCCTCCTTACCTTCATTTCCAAGCATACATCAACAACAACCAGGAAGTGGTCAAAGAGTAAAGGCATGTGTGCAGCTGCAATACTTCAACCAATGATGCCTTCAAGCACATACATGCTGTTCTGGCTCCTTCTTGCCATACTCTTAATGTACAGTATGCCACTAGCACAGCAAACCCTGCTGACTTCATCTCCTGTAGAATTTTTCCCACATCTTCTCTTTTCCTCTTCCCATTTAGCATTTCAGAGCCCCTCCAACTTTACATACAAGATAGCTTCACTGGCTCATAGTCAATAATATGTGAGAAACCTTAACTCTTACCTTCTGTAGTTCCTCACTGCTTTAAAGAACAGGTTTGATAATTCTGGCACATTTATCTTCTTCTCTACAACTCCTTTATTGACTTTCATGTCTAACTTCATATCTACATATCCATATCTCCCATGCCATGCCAGAGAATGACTCAGCATCTGGCACTTCTCAAAGCCACACTGTTATGGCTGACCTGGGTGAGGGCAGATGTAGAACTGTTGAGACTGCGGTCTTAACTGTGAACAAGGAGGCAATAGAGCTTGACGATTGCAAGACATCTACAAGGAGCCTACCTGGTAGCGAGGTTCAGCGATGAGGGTTGCTACTGAGCTAACGGTGGCCAAGGTACTACTGAGTTAACGGTGGACAAGGAGTCTGCCTACGATCGAGGACAGATGACAAGGACTTCTGAGTTAATGGTGGTGACTCCCCACTTAAGAGTCATTCTAGGTGACAGAGTGAGAAGGTATTAAGGCTACCCTTGGGCCTGTATTGTGGAGTGGAAACAACGATGTATTCCGGCGATGGTACAGAGGAGGTAGAAAATGGTAAGACTAGACTGAGGAGCATAGGTGTGACAAAGTGGGTTTATATATGTAAAGAAGTTCAGGGCAGACATAGAAAGTAAAGGAATGCGATGGAAGGAATCACTGATGAAGCAAGTGAAGGGGGTCATGTGATGTGTGATGGGAATGAATGATAAGTCAAGGTACCATAGTCAGCAATGAAAAGAAATAAACATCCAAGCTGGGACTTATACCCATGCGTATGTAAGTGTTAAGTCCAGGAAAAAGTGTAGTCCAAGGTAAGTTGTAACATTACCCCCTTAGTAGACTTGAAGTCACCATACTTCAAAAATATCTATAGTCTCCATAGGGCTCACCAGTCATGTTAGACATGGTGGCATCATTGAATGTGAAGTCTCCTTTGTCTTCCCTCTCATTAATAGGTAGGGGCTCCTGGGTGGTCATTGATAGGGGTGTGGAGTGTCATCAGGTAGTGAAATGAACAGCTCGTTGGACATGTTGGTGCGTAGGACTCGGCGGCAGAGTTCCTCGGGACGATGAGGATGAGGACGATTGACAGGATGATCAGTGGGACGAGGGCGAGGTAGAGGGGGAGGGCCTAGGCATAGGGCGTTGGAGAGGGCATTCCTGCTGGTTATGTCCAGGGGCGAACTTGAGACAGGTGGAACATAGGTACTCGGGGCATTGATTCTGAAAGTGCCCGAGATGGTGGCATTGAAAGCAAGCCTGGAAATAGTGGGGGCTGTCGATAGCAAGGACAACTTCTCCCATGTTCTCACAATGGTGGAGCTCTGTTTGGTCTATGAAAGCAATGGTCTCTCCATCGAGAGGGGATGAAGACGTGGATGGAGTGGATGAAGTAAGTGGTGTGGCGACGACTGTGGAGGAGGTAGGAACAAAGGGAGGAATGGGTATGAATAGCAGCTCTGAATGCTGGGCGTTTGTCTTAGCAAGGTAACAATCAAGGTCAGCTAGGAACTCGCTGAGTTTGAGCTGGTGAGTGAGGATATCTAATTCGAGATTGGCTTCGCCAAGAGTAGCAACGGCAGTAGGATGGTTTAAGAAATCGAGGTGGCTGATCTGCCACAAGAGATGGACAAGACAATAAAGGGCAGAGCCCATATCAAGGTGGGCACTGATAGAAATGGCCATGCACCTATCATAGATGCAATCACAGTATTCAGCAATATACGGATGAGGGATAGCTGAAGGATGGAGGTGATGGGCGTGAATGGGGAGGTCAATGGGATGAACAGGGCACATCAATGGGGGTCTAGGAATCTCCATGAGGAGAGCACGGTGTAGGAGACTGGTGTCTCCTACTGTGCAAAAGCCCCTTTTCCCTATCTGTCTGTTACCCCTATAGTGCAGGTCCGGTTCCCAAGCAAGTCAAAGACCAACCCAAGCAAGTCAAAGACCAACCCAAGCATCATTCATCCAACCCGTTCTGTCCGTCCAGCCTGAGTCCCCCAGATCCGAATCGGTAAGTTCGGGTTTCTTTCCTTTGTATTGGTTTCTGTCCTGAGCAATCACGGGTTCACCCGGGTTCGCCATACTTAGCCATTTTCTGTCATTTGTAATACTTATCATCGCCATCATTATGCCGCCCCATTACCGTACATACTTACTTCACCGACCTGATATGTACAAAGTCTCGGGTTTTCCCAGACTATAAACTTTGTATCTTGGACTTTGGTCCACATCAAATTCTATTCCCTCTCGATCACAAGTCTCTTTTTCTAAGTATCAAAACCATCGATTCCACCGCAACCTGAGCCAGTTGAGTCAAGTAGAGAGCTCCAACCCAAACCTGAAAAGTCAGACTCTCAGCCCTACTGAATGGGGAGGTCCAGACTTGTATTTTCCAGCTTTACAGTGCGTGGTATTTGATCTATTACCTTCTCCTAGTCCCTTGGGTCCCTTTTAGATCAAGTAAACCCACTCGCAACCCATACTTACATCGTTAGGAAACCCATTCAGGCTTTCTAGCATCTTTACAACGGAATGGGGAGTCTGGAGAAAGGCTGTTCCAGCCAGCTTCTGCAAGAGTGGGAGACAGGGGACGATTTTCATCGGCGACGGTTTCAACAAGGGTGGAGACTTCAGAGAGGGTTTCTTCTAAGGTGGACACAGTAGACAGGGAGTTGATGATAGAGATGGAAGGTTCTTCAATGTCTTCAGCAACAAAGGCGACGTTGCAGAGGGGAGAAGTGGTCATGGTTGTGATTCACAACCATGACTAGTGTTGCCTTGGTTTCAAACTGCCATTTTTTTTCTTGGCTCCTGCTTGATTAATAGAGAAGTATTCTATCTTATATTGTGGTTTTTACCTATGGCTTTCAAACTAAAAATAAAT
>JBBPTO010000078.1:0-60155 GCA_038094155.1 Pulveroboletus cf. aberrans | reverse complement strand
CCGCCCCATAGGTCAACCAGGTCATGCACGGAGCTCTGTCTTCCCTTACGCCTTGGACCAGCTGTCTTCGCGACCGATTTAGATGAGACAACTCCGGTAGCATCCTCAGGACTCTCATCGTCGCTCGACGACATTTTCCCCTCTCGCGGAGGCTCTAACGATGGCTGTGTTTTCCAATCGTCTGAGAAGGATCGACCAAATGAAGGATGAATAATTGACCCCTTGGGTGAGTCACCGATATTCTGGGGACGTGTCGATGAGGTGGGTGGGGGTCGACCGGTGAACAAGTTCTTGCGACTGGAAGCCAGGCTCGTACTTTCCTTGCGTTCCCTGGATCGCGAGCTCCGCCGCGAGTTTCTCCTAGCCAGAGAAGGGGATGCAAACGTTTGAGCGAGGCGATCGGTCGACTGCTCGCCGGTGATGGCCTCCTGTGGCGACTGTATATGGAAACTGTTCTCTTCGACGAATGAAGAGCGCTTATGCGTGAACTCGCGTAATACGGGGGTCTCTGGAGGATTTGTCTCGGAGGCTCCATGATCCCTCGTCGAGGACAACTGGGTGTCGCTATCACCCGTCAGCCAATCTTTATACTCGCGAGTCTTCTGTGGAGCCAAGAAAGCACTAGTTGAACCACTTGTCAAATCGACCAAGTCATGGGTCTCCAAGAGCTTAGAGGAAGCATTGACTCCGTGCTTTAATGATGACCGTGATGGTGGGCGACCGCTAGGACGCTTCGTTGACGAGATGCCTTCGCCAGTCTCCAAACCTGCCATAGGTTTCCGTATTTCCGTCTCATGAACAGCGGTCCCTGCGGCATGTTCGGAACGGATAGTATTTTGCACGATCGTAGAGGTTGCAATTGGACGCTGGGGTTGCGGGCGGAGGGGTATCGAGGTGGAAGGGACAGATAAATCAATGATGTTCTTGCCCCCATGGTCAACTTCCGCACGTGTGGTATAACGGTTGGGTTTCTGCGGGTACGCCATGGTTGCATCCAACTCTTCTAGTGACGGGAACCGTTTTTCTGCAGAAAGTTCGCTCATCTGAGGAAATGCTGGGGTGGTCGACGAGGTTGAACTCGACAAAGGCTGAATGGCGGAATTGACCCTCCATGACGAATTCGTGTGTGACAGTGACGGGCGAGGTGAGGGCGATGGTTTTATGCTAGCAGGGACAGCCTTTGGTTGTGATACTGCCAATGAAGGACTATGCGCGGCAGTGGGACGGCTGTACGTATTCACCACCGCCAGTCCCGTCCTCAGCTTGCGCGCTTCACCCAAAGTTGGAGCGGGTGGCGTGGAGGGTGACAGGCCCAAACCTTCAAAGGCATCCTTCCCCTTGGTAATGACAAGTTTGGTGGTTCGAGACCCCTCCAGGGGAGGTGCGATCTTTGATGGAGTTGGTTTCTCGGCTGGGTTGGACGTTTTCGTACTGGAGTCAACCCTGTTGCTGTCGTATGCGTTCCATAAGCTCTCTGCAAAGTTATCTCCAAAGGTGGTGCTAGATGGGAGCACCTCGCCATCCGTCACTTTTGAGGTGAGCGATTCCACACTCCAGGCAGCACCCAATTCATCCAGCGCAGTGCCCTTCGGCTTCCACGCTGACATCCGAGCACCACCAGAAGCAGATGGTTTGTTATCCTCAGCACTTGGAGCGTTGCTCTTCACGGATCTCCATGCGTTGTCTTCCTCTGCGCCAAAATGACTGTCCAACAAATCGACCTTTGGAGGCTTCCTTGATTCCAGTGGTAACTTTGATGGACTTGGGGGTTTCGATGATTCGGGTAAAATAAGGTCTTGTTGTTGAGAGGTAGATGGACGTCCTCGCCGCATGGGAGCGATAGCCTCTAGAACTTTGTCTCTCGCCTGGATCCCAGTATTTTTCGCTGGCGAGGGACGCCGCGTCGTAGTCGAGGATGAGGGACGGTACGATACCAAATTGTCGACTGTAGATTGGGACTGGAGGGCCCGCGGTGAGAGAGGCTGCTGTGGTACAATGTGGTAGGTGAAGCGGGATTTGGTACCACGCATCCGATGAACTTGAGCAAGGAGCTCAAAGGAGGATGGGCGTTGGGTGCCATGCTCACGCAACATCGACACTACATGACACAGAAGAATGAGCCAGGTTAATACGCGAGCGGAAGCCGACGCACCGATCAAACCATTCAGCTGCTGAGAGTAAACGGGATATGGTGGAATGCGGTACTGTACGTTCAAAATTGCCAAAGGACCGTGTTCCTCGAACGGAGTTGTATAATAGCAGAGCTTGTAGAGCAACACTCCCAAAGCCCAAACGTCTGATTTTTCATCGATAGGACGGCGCAGGTACGGATCAATCATCTCTGGAGGCCTGTACTGCAAAGTTGTGTGGCGGTTGAGGTCTGCCTCAACCATCCTTATCTCTTGCGTTGAAGACGGAGGTCGGGGTGTAACTGGTGTCGCGGATCCAAAATCGCATAATTTGAAGGAAGTACTAGATGATTGGAGAATGTTCTCTACCTTGAGGTCGCGGTGTAGTAAAGCTGGTCGTAGGTTGTGCATGGCTGTGACTCCTTCGAGAACGTCGACAAAGATCTGCAGAATCTCTGCTTCTGTGAGACGTTCCCTGAGGCGCCTGTTCATCATATCGATGATACCTCCGCCTACAGTTTGTTAAATTGAGATCTATGTAAGAATAACAGGACACTATACCTGGACAATACTCCATAAGAATGAAGACTTCGTACTGACCATTGGACATTCTATGCCACGCAGCGTCGATGAGGTGAACGATGTTGGGGTGGCCTTTCAGGATCCTCTGATATCATATTGTGAAGAGGTGGCACGCGTTGAAGAAACATACTGCCCACCATGATATCGACTTCTTTCTTGACCTCGGAGAGCATCGCTTCGTTCTGCACAGCGATTCGCTTCAGGACATGATGGGTCGTGTTATATACGGGCGTCGAGGTCCTCACAAGATAGACGTGGGAGAAACCACCTGAGGAAGAGTATTCAGACATTGGAGTAGGAAGGCAAGAGTCGAGGACCTTGGCTGAGATACCTCTCTACTTGGACAGTATACTTGTTCACAGAAATTGTTTGGCCAGGAAGTAAAGTACCCTTGTGCTCGATGGGGTATGCCTGCTGCTGCATGGTCGCGGTTACGTGTCCGACGGCCCGGGACGGGCTGGCTGTCAAGACCGACGTGAAGCCTACTAGTGTATTGCAGGGAATCAAGGTATCATGTGACCCGACCCCTCTGACCACGTGATTCAACGGAATGTCGATCCGAAGTCCGTCTGCACTGGCGGTTATCTTTGCAGGCTATGCCAGTGCACACGCCCGAATTTAGTCCTTGGACACACGCACATAATGGCCCGCACGTCAGACATCTCGCGGACTACCATGTCTTCCGATGACGTTCCCTTCTCCCGCCCTACCACTCCAAGCCCCCATCCCCTCACGATCGGATGGTATGGCCTTGGTGCCATGGGCTACTTCATGGCACGTAACATTGCTACATCTCGCCAATCTAAATCAAAAGTGGCAACTCCCGTCTTGCTTTACAACCGTACCTTGTCGAAAGCCCAGAAACTTGTCGACGAAATTGGCTCATCGATTGCCAAAGTCGCTTCCAGCCCGGCCCAGCTGGTGACCAAGTGCGATGTCATATTCACCAATCTGTCCAGTGATCCAGTAGTCCAGAGCGTATACAATGAATTCGCAAAAGCGCTTTCGGTATATCTTGCTGACCTGAAATATAACAAGCGGTGTCTTATCACCATTCATAGGAAACACCATCCACCCGAGCAAAGATTTTTGTCGAGACAAGCACGGTGGGTATATCTCAGATCTCTTCACTTTCAGCCGTCTGACTTGCGAAAGATTTACCCTACACTCGCTGGCAAGTGCTCTCCTATAACACAGCTCCATTGATCCCAACCGTACTCTCAGGTGATATTGACAGACTTATCTCCAGCTTCGTCCACTGCAGTTTCGTGGCATCCCCAGTATTTGGACCTCCAATTGCAGCAGATGCGGGGAAGCTCATCCTGGCAATGAGTGGCGACTACCGATCTAAGAAAGAGGTAGCATTCCTCACCGTCCCTGGTGTGGCAAGGAAAGTCATTGACCTTGGCGGCAATATTGAGAAAGGTACGTCATCCCTAATATCCCGCTGTCACCTTCTCATCCGCTCGCCACCCAGCATATACTTTAAAACTGATCGGCAACGGAATGATCATGGGGGCAAACGAACTACTTGCCGAGTCACTTACTCTTGGCGAGAAATCGGGAATCGGTGCCCATACTGTGTATAACCTCGTCAGAGGTATATCTGCTGCGATCATGCCACGATATCTGACCTAACGATGTTTTAGATATAATGCCTGCTCCTGGGTGAGCAAGGATTTACTTTGAAACATGATTGCCCTGATTCGAAGACGAGATTAGCTTGATCGCATATGGCGAGCGCATGATAAATGATCGTTTCGATGGATCCAATGGATTTTCTATCGACGGAGGCATCAAAGATTCGGTGTTAGTCTTTCTTGGACACTAGATTATTCATTACTGAAGTCCCCCTGTCAGGCACCTTCGTCGTCTCACCGCTGAACTCAGCTGTCCGATGCCCGTGGTGGATACAGCTCACCAACGTATGATTACTGCAAGGGCCATTCATCAAGAGCAGATCGTGGCAGGCACCCACAAATGGGACGTTATCGATTGGAGTGCTCTGATTGCGGGCAGCCGAGTGGCTGCGGGAATGAATCCCTTTGACAGCAACAAGGTGCGTCGTTTCTTCCGAAATCTGCCAAGTCTTTCACAACGCGTTTGATCTAGAGCACTCATGTTATCCCTGACGAGTGACTTTGAAAGGTGCCATCATGCCAGCTTACCATCTTACCCGGGTTGTGTGGATAGTTTTGTATTGAGGCGGATATTTCGTGTTGGGTCGAGCAGATTGATAGATTGCTGTAGTGCAAACATTCGGTTTATATATGCGGTGACAGGGGACGGCTACCTGGTATGCAAGGCCTGAAACAGAGACACATGAAAGGTACTTATCATGTTCTGCTTTCGCGAGCCATCACGGAGATATCGATATTCTCCTTTGCGACGGGTTATATCATAACGCTCTTCTGTATTCTATGAACGCAACCAGGTTATCTCGAACTTCTTCCCCTCTCAGCTTCAAATCGCGCTCTTTTCGACGATCGATTGCTCTCACCGCCTTCCTCACTCCATCGACGCTCTCCACGAGACGATCGAGGAATCTGCCGCTCCTAAAGTTAACGTCGTACGAGAGCCCCTCGTCCGAATAGATGTCTATCAGCGCGGATGCTGCCTGGAGGAGCGGTTCGGTATTTTTGGTCGACGGCGTCGTCGCAGTCGGCAAGATGGACAATAGATAGCTGGAAATCCTCTATGGACAACGTCAGCCGATAGACAGAGGGGAAGTGAACGACGCACTCGATTTGCCTCTATGGAATCAGGATATTGTGCTAGGCATTCTAGCGTACCAATACACTTCACCTGCACCCGGGTTTCCTTGTTCGATTCGCAGACATTCATTAAGATCTGCGCTTGCTCATCGACCGGAATCTGCATGATGATTGAGAAGGATGACGATTGAGATCCGAACCGGAACACCCACTATTTTGCCCTTCCAGATGTTGCAAATACCCCAGAGGACTCCAACGGCGATCTCCCAGAGGTCCCGCTTGAGCTCTTGACCTGCAGCGATATCGAGTCCGAGTTTGGACAGTGCTACCCATACTTCGGACCAAACTCTTCGCCCCGCATCCACGTCGGCAGCGGGCACCGCATTCGGTAAGGCTGAAATTGAAAGGAATATGTTGTTGAGGCATTCGAAAGCGCTTACGTGGATGGCACTGAGTGCGCAGGTTGTCGGAGGGTGGATTGATGGGTGGGACGGGGGCGGGAAAGAGAGTGACGTTGGTTGGATCATGGATAACAGCGGTTGCACTAGCTCTGGCAGAAGAGCCATAGAAGGTCGTTTTGCATCCTCGCGTGGATGGATGTCTTCGTCCACTGGCATGCTCTCCGTCGCGTCATCAACCATTTCCAGGTCCTCGTCTGATAAAAACTTAATCGATATCCAGTGGGAATTAAGATGTTATATACCTTCCATGTCTTCGTCTGTTGATATGTCGGCGACTGGATCCGGTAGAGTTGCACATACCCCTGTCAAGATCTCAAGCGCGAGCTGAATTGTTCTGAGTTTATTTTCTAGTCGCTCGAGGTCAAGTTCAATCTGCGACTTGTGATCCGACTTGGGTGTGTTTTTCAAGGATAGTTTTTCGACGGAGGGTAGTTCGTTTACCTTGGTCGAGAACAGTCGGGGATGATGCGGTGATTCACGATATGACTGACCTGTCGCGCTACAAGTTCTCGAACCTGTTCTGTAACTTCCCCCAAGGACACTGAAGAAACTATTGGTCGGAGAACAGGAAGCACAAGATCGTTATTCACGTCAAGCGCGGAGGCAGCACCCGGTGGCGGCAGTGGTGACACATTGCTTATGATGCCTTGCTCCCAATTCAAGTATGATACTTATGTCTGAACGCGAAAGTTCTCACCGCAGCACAAGACTTTGAGGGTCTCGAAGCGGTCCCTGGAGAGGTCTTCTGATTTTCCTTTTGGGTCGCATCGCACGATGTCCAACAGACACGAGATGTAGGCGGCATCACGACGAACTTCATCTATCGCTGTCTGATTGTCGTCCGTAAGAACGTATAGACATTGGGCTACACGAGACCGGTTGGCCAAACTCGAACAGGAGAGGAAAGGAAAAGTTACCTGCAGCGACTATGGTGGATATGGGGAGCTTGTCACGCGAGGACAAGAAGGACATTAAAAACGGAATCAGATTGATTTGGTTAATAGCATTGAGGGCTTTATTCGACGTCTCCCTGATCACCCTGAGATGACGCTGTGTCGGAAGGAACAAAGGTACTCACGCCAGACACCATAAAATCGTGATTACATTATCTGCAAACTCGTAAACCATTTTCTTCGCATTTTCCGGCGCATTCCTCGGGGACTCGAGAAATTGAGTAAGCGTCGTGGATATCTTAAACACACATTCGATCGCTTGTACACGGATCAGCAACGACGTGTACGTACCTTGGGCACAAACGTCTTCAACGGTGCAAGGACGTTCTTGTTGTACATCTCGGCGCAAATGTCGTACCCCCCATCGACACAAAGATTGCTGGAGAATCGAGTGTCAAAAATCGACTGATGAGAATCATTTGGCGAACCGGAGAGCACCAGCAGCTTCGATCCAAACTTCCTCTTCGCTGTCCGATAGCCGCGTGATCAAGGCTCCCACCACGTTTTTGCCCTGCAGTAACCTCCGGGTGGATGGATCATTTTGAATGAGGTTAGACACCACGACACAGGCCCATTTGCGTTCAGATACGTCAGGACTCTCGATCTATACCACTTTACCGAACCGGGTATGAGTCCCTGAGCGCAATGAACTCACCTTTTGAATGATCGGCAGGATCGCCTGTTTTTTTGTGGAGGCGGATTCGGCAGACGCGAGACCCTGGGGTAAATGTGAATCGGGAACCCTCATCGGGTTGTGCCTGCGCATCGACCGTTTCTTTTGAGACTTCCCCATGATGCTGTCCATAAAACTTGGACCATCAAGAAGACGTCGGCCCGACCAGCGGAGCTCAATTTTTGCCCTGACACTCCTGGACCCAATTCTCACGCCGATTGGAATCGTATCGATGAATAGATCGA
This sequence comes from Pulveroboletus cf. aberrans, assembly GCA_038094155.1. NCBI lineage: Eukaryota > Fungi > Basidiomycota > Agaricomycetes > Boletales > Boletaceae > Pulveroboletus > Pulveroboletus cf. aberrans. The sequence continues at coordinate 52,398 of JBBPTO010000078.1, read as the reverse complement.
ATCATGATGCGGCGAAATTACCATGCAATGAAAGCCAACTCGAATGGCAAAGCAGATTCGAAATCCTGACGAACATACGGATGTAATCCATCCAGAGCGTACTAGGTCATGAAATTCACCAACGCATATCGGGACTGGCACGACACCAAACGTCCCCTCAATCTCCTGTCCCTCTGGATGCGAAAGTGCGTAGTCGTACGCCTTCGGGTCGTAAGTCGTTGGCAACGCGTGTTCCTCCAACACCACATTGCGCAAAAGATCCGAACGCGCATCAACCTCCTCCAACTCACTCAATCCCCCGTACACACTGCCAGTGCGCATACTCCATCGCCATCCAAACGATGCACCACACCACCCCAACCATTGGTCAAATCCCCGGCTGCCGGGCGATCAAACCTCCCCCAATGGAATCAGACGACCAACATGCAATCGCCAAGGAACACGGCCTCGCACGACTACGGAGAATCATCATCTGAGAATCCGCATACCTAGTGTGGACCCTGTGATGCAAAAGAGTTATCCAGGCACCCGACACACTAAACGCGCAATACTAAACCAATGGCTGGAAAAACTCAACACGAGACTAGACACCGACCGCCGCACAGCTAAAGCCAAAAACGATCCAACGAGAACCAGCCGAGTGCAACACAGTCACCCGTCCTAATGAACACCACTGATACATTGCCCAGACAACGAAACTAGAGATTCGGTCCCCCTGCCGTCACTGGGGGCAACTGACAACTCGCAGAGTCCTACACACCCTGCACCCGCAGGGCGTGCGTAAGAGCAGTTTCCCTCGGACCGAAGCTCACCTAGGTGCCTTCGCCATAGTGTATCAAGTACATAGGACTAGGTTAGTCACGATTTGAACGTGACTTGGGGTTCCCTCGGATCACGTGCCTGTGACGGACCCTGAGCGCGATCGGGCGGCGGGCGGGGGCGACTCGAGGGAGTGTGCTGGGGACGCGCTGCGGCGCTCCTCGCCGAAAAACTCAGGATCGCTCGGACGGGACAGCCGCGTCGCGGTAAAGTGAAATAAAGCGCGTAAAAGCGCGTAAAATCGTGTAAAGTACTTGTCCAAAAAAACAAACAAACAAACGATCCACCACACCTGTATGCAGCAGCCAGGAAGGCTCCTTGCGCTGTTCAGAGATGTTCAGTCAGCCACATTGGAACAAGATTCGCGGGACGATATATCACCGAGCGGAAACTATGCACTGGATGAGGTTCTGCGCACACTCTCAAGTCTGGATCTTTCTCTCCTCATACGATATATTCGCGACTGGAACACCAACGCGAAAACGAGTGGTGTTGCGCAGAGTGTCCTATATGCTATTTTGAAATCGCGGCCCTCGGAAGACGTTGTCGAAGGTTTCAGCTATAATTCCGGGGATGTGATCGATGATCCAAGATACGACTCGCGGCAACCGAGTGGGGTCACATCAATGAAGGATATCGTTGACTGCCTGATCCCTTACACTCAACGACACCTCGCCAGGCTGGACCGATTGGTTCAGGAAAGCTTTGTCGTAGATTATATCCTGAATGAGATGGATGATGGGATATTCGATGGAGCGGACGGAGAGACCATGGAAGTCAAATCCAGCTGAAAGTACGCTAGATACAAGTCAGTTGTACTGCGATCAATCACTGAGAGCTCTGTTGTGGAACACACGCCCTAGTCGGCATCCTGCCACTTCATTGAAGATGACCACACATTCGTTGTTTTTAGTGTTTGTCGGCTTCGTGAATGCGACCATTCTCCAGCAACCATCTTCGAAATATACCGAGCGTGCAGCCTACGGTCAGTGGTGGGTAAGCCAGTGGATGACTAGAGGCGACGTCACGGGGGCGGGGTGCACTAAGTGGGGGATGGCAATACGTGCTCGAGTATCATCATACGCTTGTCGGTTTGTAGTTCTCATGGAGACGTTGCCAGAGGTCGATGAAGATGGAGCAAATCGTGTGTGATCGTCTGAATCAGGATCGATCTGGCAGTGGAGCGGCTGACGCAGTGGTGGGGAAAGACGACACATATCTACCGGGTCACTGAACCGGAACTCTAGTCACCTTGAGAGGGGACCCGCCGTCACAACTAGCATTCGCCTTGCAGGCAGTGCTCAATCATGTCGCACGCGGCACAGGTTGTTCCACACTGGCATTGGCAAGTCGTGACTTGTCACGTTATATTGCGCAAGAAATGACTGCGTAAGCTGCCGCAGTGCAATCCATCATGTTCACCGTCAAGGCCACCTACAGAAATGAGACCCGCAGATTCTCCTTCCCAGAGCCCGTTCTTTTCCCGACATACGAAGAACTCTATCACCAAGTCTGTGGCCCTTCCGCTAACCGCTTGCCATCATCCAGCGCTCACCTCCTCCTTAGCTCTATCAAGTTTTCTTCATAAGCCATGATTATTATCTATCAAGACTCATTTTCTCTCCCGACGCATCTAGGCCGGGACGCATTCTAGTTGGCAAGGAAGTCCATACTGCCGAGGACTACGATTCCTGTGTTACTCCACTACGCCGTGTATGGCCCAATCCTTTGCTACGATTCACCGTCTTCGACGAAACCCCACACAAGGCATCGAACATGACTTCCGAAAGGCCAGCGTTCCAAAGCCCCTCCGTGGCTCCCTTGTCTGGAGCCGCTGCGAAGTTGCCATCTCCTGGTCACAATTGTATATTACCACCGAACCCACAGTCATTCATCTCTGCCCTACCTCCACCTCCCCAGCAACTTACTACCTGCATTCTTCCACCTACGTCCTCCAACATTTCTCCCCCGCCGCTGCCTCCAATAACGTTCTCTTCTACTCCCAGTGAGTCATGTTCCTCCCGTGATCATAGGACGGTGGGACCCGCGCCTTGCTGCTCCATCACAAAGGGCAAGGCAGACGTCGAATCATTGCTGTCCTCGTTCAAAGAGGACCTGGAGTCTATTCTATGCAGGTCCTTTGGTTCCAGTTACATGGAGAAGCGGTCCACTTCATTCGTCGACCCGTCAACCTCTGGAATGCCTGTTGATGTTGTTTCACCTCGAATCGTACCCTCTGTCTACGCCAGTGCAAATTCTGCCTCGCAATGGTGTTTTGTCTGCAAAACCAGTTTCACCGGCGTTTGGTATGGTTGTAACAAATGTCCGTGGCACGCAGTGGTGAGCCGATTGTTCGAGATTTTTAGTTGGTTGATTCATGGATTACAGTGCCCTGGCTGCTTCTCCAAGTCACGTAGTGCCCATACTCTCAGTTTTGGTCCTTCTCACATCGTCCAGCAACGCACGACCGACTGCCCCACGCAAGATTCGGCGCAAATCTCAGAAGAATCCAAGCACCCGGACACCAAGTTGGGACCTTCTGGGCTATCAGGGACATCTTCGGATCCTCGTGAATCACCACCTGTGCATATCGGTGTCATCTGTGACAGCTGCGATAGAGTCATTGTGGGCATTCGCCACAAGTGTTTGGACTGCCCCGGTATGTTAGGTGATTTACCTCGGGCTTTCTTTTCTCATCTCATGCTACGTTAGATTATGATCTCTGCACTGGTTGCGTGGAATCTGGTGCAACAGAGCAACATAATCCATTCCACGAGTTTTTCGATATAGAAACGCCAGGACGTGTCTGTGCACACACCCTTCCCAGCGGAGACAGATATAAATCCCTTAGGAACCGTCAGATTCAATCACCTAACTCTAATTGTGTGGCAGTCACACGACATGCACCAACTCCCGTCTTTGCAGATCCACTGGTTCGTCACTCTGCAACATGCAACCTGTGTGATTCATCGATTGTTGGAGAACGTTACGTGAGTTGCGGTCCTATATAATATATCCTTTAGGCTAAACTCTCGTCAGAAATGCATTGTCTGTCCAGGTGAAGCTTTTCAGCAGATTTTGTTGGAATGATGCTAATTCGGTTAGACTTTGATACATGCTCATCATGTTTCAGGTCAGCCATTTTGCCTATGTTACGTATGTGGTGCAACAATCTAACCGTATTTAAGGATAACTACGGAGCAACATCCAAGCCATGGGTTCGTGAAGGTGAATAGACCAGAAGACTTAATGGTAAGGACCTGGCGTGTAAAGTTAACTGGTGCCTGATCATGCGCTTCTTAGATGCGTGACTTTGCCCCACTTCGTCAAGCTACCCACTTAGCTACATGCGACTGTAAGCTGTCCGTCCTGTTAACACACATGCATTTATTTTGAATACAGCGTGCCACAAAAAAATTCGTGGCGCTCGCTACAAGGTGAGGAATTATCAATGTTATCATCCTTTATTCAACCCTCCACAGTGCATGCATCCAAGTTGCCCCGACTTCGACTTGTGTAGCGACTGCGAGGCTCTTCCGATCCCTGTTCATCCGCCGAACCATGCTATGTTGAAGCTGAAGACTTCCGAAACTGCTATTCCGACCGTCCACAGGGTAATGCAACCACAGGCATTGGACGAACCATCGTGGCAAAGTTCAACTACAGTCACTGGTTTGCCACCCCCGAGTCCACTCGGAGCTCCAGTCAAGTCACCTGCACCAGCGCCTGTCGATGTACCTGGGCAAGCGACGAACGTAACTGCGGAGGACCAGATGCCCTCCGTTGAGAAATTCCTCAGCCCGCTTGGCAGCCCCACGAGCCATGTACTGGGAGAAGTAAACAGCTCTATCACCATTGCGCCATCACATCTTCTAGTTGATGTCGCAGACACACCATCTCCCCAATCGGTTCAACCGGAGTTGGATATCTATCATCACCTGTGGCCGAAAGTAAACCAAGAGATGATGCACTTGAACGTGGCACAGGTGTTGAAGGCTGAGGATCCAGTCGATCCTATCGAAGACGTCGTGAACCCAGTTGCCCATGAACCAACTATGGCAGGTGGATCGCGACCGGAAATCCTTGTTGCTTCTTCCGTGCCACAAGCTGGTGAGGGCCATGGAACGCACCCTGTCTCCCCAATTCTCAGTACCAAGTCGATCATTGATGGCTACCTTACTCCATCATCCACGCTGTCAAGCGTTCAGGAATGCGTTGCTGCTCAGGGACCCATTGTGGATGATCCACAGTTCACCGTGAATACTACACAGCAAGACTGTCTGGACTCGGTATGCATGGGTGACACCAATGTACCTGATGGTCAGATCTTTCCTCCCGGAGCGGAATTTGTCAAAGGATGGCATATGATGAACAATAGTGGATTGCCTTGGCCTGCGTCTACGGAAATCCGGTTTGTTGCTGGAGAGGTGTTCACCCCAGGATGCAGTACAACTTTAAGGGCGAAGGTCGGAGCTGTACAACCAGGACAGGACCTTGACATATGGACTGGGGATTTGAAGGTATGTGCTCACCTTTGCTACAAAGGAAGTGGGCATCTGATTTCAATCAGGCACCGGATGTTCCAGGGAGGTATGTCGGATACTGGCGACTGAATGATGGACAGGATAATTTCTTTGGTAGTAATGTGTGGATTGAGTGAGTTGTCTTCATATTGTCCGAGAACCTAACTGAACCAAAATCGTAGTCTGACAGTTGCAGATCATCATTCTGACCGAGTGACTGAACACTCGCTCGCAGCCTCCTCGATGGTAATGCCTAGTCCCCATCCCACTGCCAACCCAGTCAATACTACTGAAGAACTACAAGACGGACCCCGACCCTCACTACTATCTGCCAAGAGTGTGACGGATGATGTTAGGGATCCCGAGTCCGATATTTCATCGGTGTCCCTCGTGAGTGTGCCGACATCAGACGATGAAGATGCCGAGTGGCAGGATACTCGTACTCATTCCGAGCCACTTGAATATGTGGTTTTGTACGATAGCGAATCTGAGGATTGAACGTTTGGAGCCCTGGGAAGGTTCGGTACAGACTTTGTTGTTGATCAAAGTGTACATAAGCAACTCATATGAACCACATGTGTACTGTTGATAATGCGAGAAACTACATCACGTCCGATCGTCGGCTTCGCGAATGCGTGACTGGACGTCCAACCCACCTTCGTCAGTCATCGTTGCGCAACGTGAGGAGTGGGAAATGTGATCTGAGACGATGCCCAGCTAACACCGAAACTGAAAACACGGACCGGAGAATCCCTGAAAAAGTCGTACAGACCCGGCCCCGGTCGGGTCAGGAACTGCTGCCATGATAAAGCCGACGACGAGCATAACGAGTTTCAAGCTACGGGTGTCTTCCGCGCGGGCATAATTTACTGGAAGCGTCGTGTACGACTTCGTAAATCTATGAACCCACTGGTGGGCCTCACGGCTGGTGAAGTATTTTGGGAGGGGATGCCATTCCAATGTTTACGCTGTGTGGTTCGACGTACAGAGCCCTCCGAGTGTATTCTAGTAAAATTCAAGTCGTTTTTCAACATTCGCGTGCTAGTGGTGGCCTACATACATAGACTATGACTGAAGATTATTTACGAGTTCGAGATAATGAAGAAAACAAATTCTATCCAGCAGCAGGCACACGAGGATTAATGATATGTGTATCATATGGTACTTGTACATCAATGCGCAAGTCCTGTTGAAATAATATCCCTTCATGACCGATAAAAATCTCAGGGATGATATCGAGGGAGTATGCCATCCTTGGCGGTAGAGTTCGGGAGTGAAGACGGCGAAGAAGCGTGCTCGGTGGAAGACGCAGCCGGTGATGCGGCTGATTCTAACGCGCGGGATTCTAGATCCGCCGAAGTGGGAACATCGGAAATGTAGGATGGAGCCCCGACCCACTCTTGGAACAAATCATCTTCATCTTCCAAGGAAGGTGCAGAGGGCTCTAAACCGGGGACATCGATAGGAGGTGCGCTCGCAAACCCTTCAAACGAAGGTCTTGATTGTTCCAGGAGAGGAGAGACACCCTCCCCATAACGGAAAGAGAGATCGTCCACCTGGCCAAGAGGTAAGTGGGTTTTTGAGGGAGGGGGAGGAAACGAGGGGTGTAAATTGAAATCGTGCGAGGACATGGATGCTTGAATGCCCAGGTCTTCCAAGCCGTCTTCTACTTCGTGCAATTCTGGAACGGAAATTGGTTGCATCATACTTGGACTCGTCACGTCTGCCATAGGTGGAGGCGAGCTTGCCAACTCCTGGATGCGGGCGAGGTGCACCTTGTCGTCTGTGGCAACATGGCCGTTGATCGGAGGAACGTAGGGGATCGGTTCGTCTTCTGTACAGGGAGTGTGGTTACTGCATTGGGCTGGAGGCGGGGAGTCAGATGGAGATACCGAAACCGAATGGGACGTGGTGGAGGTAGAGGGTAGACAGGAAAAACTTGAAGCGAACGACGCTCCGTAGGTGGGCGGAGACGGACAAGGAGGAGAATCGTCCAGGACGGCGGGAGGTTCGGGAATGAGAGGTAAGGAGGGTTCTGGGGCGGAAGCACCCGTCTCCGCGGACACGAAGGAACCTGGAGCTGAGGTAGGAACGACGGACATCTGAGGAGAGTCGGAAAAGGTCGGAGATAGCGGTCGATTGGCTGTGGAAGACAAGGGTCTTTTTCTCCGGCGGCGGGCCGAGTGACGGATATTGGACTTCCACCGGGCACTTGCTCTCGCCCACATGCGCATCTTGCCCCGAGGGGTGTCTGGGGAATCGCCATCGACGCCGAGCTTGTGGGCAACTTTGCGCTCAATGTCCCTCGTCTTTTTCTTGCGTCTTCTCCAGACGACGCAACCGATCATGAACACGCATATAGAGCTGGCCAAGACGATAGCGAGAGCGAGAATGGTGGTCGTTTCTGTTTTGGAGGAGGAATTTGACGCGTTATCCCAGCCTGCGGGGAGCACCGAGGTGTCGAACTGGACAGAGGAGAGGGTGGAGGTGGGCATGGGTGTCTGAGGGGCGGTTGACTGTGAGGGTAGGGCGGACGTGCTAGCATAGGGGGTGGAGCACCACTAGGGGTGGTGGCGTTGAGATCAGGCGTCGATAGAGATGTCGGGCACTCACTGTTGAGCCGAACAAAGTCCACTCGTCAGCCTTGCGCCAGAGATGGTCGGAGCCCCGGACGTATTTGTCTGCGACGAGGGGACGGATGTATGTGGGTGTGGGTGTGGGGGCTGAGGAGCAGGGGGCAGGGGTCGCGGACGAGGGGAGGTCGCGATCGATAAAGGGGCAGAGAAAGGTGGGTGGGGTGGTCGGGAGGGGGAGAGGGCTGCCTGCGACGGTGGGGGGTGCAGTAGCGATGACGGCGAGGGCAGAGAGGACGGCAGGGGACGGGATGCGGGGGTGGCGCTGGTGGGCGTCTGTGGAAGAGATGTGCCATCTGCCATGTTTTGGCTTGGCCATGGTGCGGGAAACGCAGAAGACGTGCCAAGAGGAACACGGCGCGGGCCGAGCCGAGGGGCCGGGACAAGAGACAGGGCGGGCGGGGCAAGACGGGGAGAGGCACGCAGCACCGTCGGAAAACGTTCTCGGCGCCGCAGACAACGACGAGCCCGTTGTCGACGAGGCAGCGAGGGGAGAAAACGATCAGACGTGGGCGCGGATGCCTCCAGCTTAAGTAATGGGACAAAAATATCCTCGCTAAAATTAGATATACAATGTATCGGTCGCTTCCGAACACACGTCAATCTTGCAACAGCCGACACCGTCCCCGCTCCTCGTTCCGTCTCCGCACCCGCTCCTCCACACTCCTCTCCTCCTCCCTGCTCCGCCGACGCACCAGCCCCTCCTCCGACCCCGCCTCGTACAGCAGCTTGTACGTCCGCCGCCCTATCCGGATCCGCGTCCTGCCCCAGCCAACCACCATCTCGTCTCCTGACAGTGTCCTATTTTCGTCCATCAGATTAGCGAGCCAACCAGCTGAATTGAGCGCACCCACTTGCGTAAAAACACTGCACCCCCTTCGTCCCTGTGCTCCGGCACCCATTCAGTCGGTTGCCGTAGCACATACGAATCCACGTATTCCCCCCACCGTCCAATTCCAGACCGGTCCACCTCTGCGCTCGGGTCGCTGCTCTCCAGCAGTTGGATCACCATCTTCTTCGTTAGCCCGTCCTGCACCGTTCCCAGTGAGAAACATTCCTCATCCACATTGGGCAAACGCGCATCTACCCATTCAATCCGATATAAATGCTCGTCTGATCCCACGTGCCGTTCGGCCTCTCGACGATATCGGATCATGTCCTGGTTCGAAAGCTTTTCCCCTTTCCGCGCCTCTTGAAGCATCGCACATAGTTCCTGTGACTTGTTATCCGACAACACGCTCTGCATCTGCAAGCCAGTTCAGCTTCCTTTCTCGGCTATTTATAAACCATCATTGACCTGCTTGATAAACGCAGCAATGACCTTGTCCAGCGTGAAAAGGAGGTACGCCTGCGTGTCCATTTCAGCCGAAGCCTACCCACTGCCTTGGCATCGCTCACCTGGTTACCAAAGAACCACCGCATGTGTTCCTCGAACAAACCAACCTCGAGTTCCCCATCAAAGAGCTTCTCACAAGCATCGATAAAGTATATGTAGACCAGGTTCGGTATGCTCTCCGGCCGGTGTTCCCCCAATGCTTCCATGGCCTGTCTCAGAACAGCACCGGGTCCATTCGGGTCGTCTAGTCCCAGCTCGACGGCGATTGGATTGCTATCCATAGGGTTGAGGTTCTTCGCCACATGTTTGGCGCCGTCGTCCTTGCATGCGACTAGTCGGGAATATATCGACTGTAACGGGAATGAGCCTATCGAGATAATGGGTAAAGCAAACCGACTACCTGCAGCAAGCACAACAAGGTATAAATGGACGTGTTGGCAAAAAAGGGCTTGCGCTTTGGTGTGTCATCGAAATCGGAACAGCTCTGGCTAGTGCAAATCCAGACATCACTGCAGTCGTCTCCGCAAGAGTTGCCCCAAGTGCCAGGTGATATCGGGGAAGCCACGTCCCTCCCGTCATGCCCAGCAGACTTTTCTTGAGATGGTTTGAATGATGGCTTCCGAACATCCCCGGGCACGGCCAGACCAGCGCCTGATCTACATCCACTGCGCGAGTCGTTCAAGACTTCGTGTTCCAAATCATCGTCCTGCAGACTGTCAGGGGGGCCACAAGCAGCGTCGAACTCTTTCGTAGGGAACATGTAAAGCAGAGGCACGAACTGACGGAGAAAGTTCTCCATGGCGCGCCGCTCCTGCGGGCTGTATTGTGCCTGAGAATGATCTAAAAAGGAGTAGACCAGGCGGAGCGAGTCATGCAATACGGACGTCTGAGGAAACTCAAACTCCAGTTGATGCCCCACTGAGCCCGCCACAAAAGAAGGTTGACCGCGTTGCGCAAACTTCTGTTCCTGAGCTTCCTTGATTCCCTCGATATGCTGGACAAAATGTTTGGCCGTGATCTGCTTCTTGTCGTTCTGCTTAAACTGATTCCCTTGATGATCCAAAGATTTGTAAAAATTCTTGGCATCAACTTCGCGCCAGGTTTTGTTCCATTCTCGTTGGATGCGACGCCATTCCTCGTCCTTGGTCTTCAGACGTGCGAGCACGACCGGGACCACCACGCTGGGGCATTCCTGCAAGGCCTGAATAACTTCTACACTGGCATCACGTCCATAGACCTTCTTCAAGGTGCGGTGATAGATGCTCTTGCTAGACCCGCCAAAGTCGGCATTGAGCCGGAAAGTCACACGCTCCTCGTTGGTCATTTCTTCGATGCGCGAATTCAGGGGCTCAAACAGAGCGATGGTGCGGGCGAGTGCCTCGAGTTGGACATGATATTCGTGTCGCTCTTCCTCGCTCTTGTGAAGGGCTTCCTCGAACGAGTTTTTCTTATGGGAGATGAAACCAGCCTCTTCTGACGCCCAGGTTGGGTGAGAGACCCAAGTGTCGTTCAAGACAGAACGACATAGCTCGTCCCGACCAGAGCAGGCTAGGTTAACCTCCTACGTGTAGCATGAGAGACGGCTTGGAAGAATTAGCACCGTGGACCTACGCTTTCTGGTAATCTGCGATAGCTTGGGCCCTCCCCTTCGTCCGCCGGGAGTGCAGGCAATGGTTCTGGTGGACCCGTGCGAATGCTGCCGGGAGGACCGTGTTCGACGCTGGCGTGAAACTCGTCGATACGGAGCACATCCCTAAATTGTGCGAGCAAATCGCCGTCGCCCAGAAAGACCTGTGACAAGTCCACGAGGGTTTTGGCATCGATGATGTCCTTTGAATAGAGGGTGAGCAACTTGAGGAATTCTTCGTAAGTATCCCTGCTCTCCAACGTTCGTTTTGCGCGCTCAAAGAAGAGTAGCTCGTCGGGAGGGGTCTGGATGGCAGGATGAGGGACGTTCATGACATGAGGTAGCATGCCCATGTGTGGTAGCGGTGGTGGCATGACATGATTTTGAGAGGGGTGTGGTGGAGAAGGGGGAGGTAAGGCGTAGGATGTATAATGAGGTGATTCCGGGTCTCCGGGCTTGTGGGTATGCTTTGGTTTCTTCGGCTGAGATGGGTGTCAGCCGTGAAACGAAGCAGGAGGACGAGGGCACGAACACGACTGACGATTGAGCGAGAAGAGGGAACGGGTGTGGTATCTTTGTCCGGACCTTTGCGTCGCTTTTTTGGTGCTGAAGCGAGGGGTTTCTTTCCGATCTTGTCTTTGTCGATGTCGGACCACTGTGCGGGGCCGACGGTCGGTTGTGGGAGGACGCCACTGGGGCCGGCAAAGGCCATGGAGGCTTCGGGCAAGAAGTCCTTGAACTCGGCCAAGAGGTCTGGATCCTCCTTGAAGAGACGGCGTACTTGAGCGTATACCTGGGACTGGATGGACGGGGTGAGGGGAGGAGAGGGGAAGAGAGGAAGAAGCCTACGTCCTGGATGTGGCGTTGTTCTTTCTGGTAGGTCTGGAGTATCTCGAGGAACTGCTTGTAGGTGTCTGGGTCATCGGCGTAGCGGGCCTTGATCTTGTTGAGGTACTGGATCGCGTGGTTGAATTCGCCCGCGGGGTTGCTGTCCCTCGCGCCAAGGCCGCCGAGGAAGGTGGCGGCTGCAGCGGTGGAGGCCGCGGGGACGGCAAGGGGGAAGCTGTCGACGGGGGTGATGGGGCGGGGTGCCGAGGGGGAGGGCTTCGGTGCGAGGAGGGGGTGGGTGGACTGGGTGGTCGTGCCGGAGGGCGTGGTGACGCGGATTGCATTTGGATCACGTGGGTCAGCGGAGATGTCGATCCTGTAGCCGGGGGGGAGGAAGGTGTTGAAGCCCTGTATGAGGGACGGGTTCCCGTGGAAGAGCATGGAGACGCGGTCGATGACGCCGGGGGTATCGATGCTGGGGGACGATCAGGGCGGGGCTGGGGACAGGACGGGGCGCTTACACCTCGCTCTTGAAGTCCTTCATGATGTCAAGGAAGTGGTTGTAGACGTCTGGCTTGTCCTGGAACTGGACCTTGACCGCATCGAGATAGCTGAGGGCGTCTGTGACATTGAGGGGGCGTGCGAGGTCGCTGTCGCGGGGCATGGCGTGTTGGGCGTGGGAAGACGAACAGGCCTCAAAAAAAAGTCGCGCAGCTACAGGACACACATCGACCGAAGATGCCCCCCCGCGCCAACGACGGCCTCGACTTTACGCCCATCCTCACCCACTACCTCTTCTTCTTCACCACCGTCCTCTCCGTCGTGCGTCCCCCCCGCCCTCCCCCGATCCCGCTCACCGTTCCCACAGCTCGCCTGGTTCATAGCCTTCATATCTCAGGTCATCGCGACCGCCCAATGTATCTCTCTCCCCCTCTCCCCGCACTCCCACTCACGCACCTCTCACAGTCGGAAATGTCGGCGTGTCCTGGTTCGCCATCTTCCTCCAGCTCTTCCTCCTTCTCGGCGTCGTCTACACCCTCGCGACCGACTCCATAGCGATGCATCGTTTCCAAATATCCACTTTCGGCGCCATCGCCATCGTGTTCGCCGTCCTCAGCGTTAACAACAGCATCTATTCCAGCCGCGCCGCACTCGACGCAATGGCCGCAGGCTGGCTCATCCTCGCCATCGTCGACATCCTCTGGGTCCTCTACTTCACCTCAGAGGAGGATTCCCTCGCCCTCCATATCTTCAACTCCCTCGGCACCGGCGGCCTTACCCCTCCCTCCCGCCGCCGCCGGGCCCGCGGCCCTTCTGTCCACAACATGGCCTCGAACGGTTACGGCCCGGGCATTGGCTCTCAGGATATCCCCTACGATCCCGCCACAAAGATGGCAGGCTCCATTGGTCCGGTTGCTGTAAGGAGCCAGAATAGCTTTGGTGCTCCAGGTAGCATTGACGGCGCGCCTGCCCCCCGCCCCCTCGGTCCCTCATCCGCTCCTCCTGGCAGTACTCACGGCACTCCCATACTCGCCCAGGGCCAACTTGGCAGTCCCGATCAAAATCCGGGCCCAGGCTCTCCTCTCATCGCCCCAGGCGTCGCTGGTGTCGGTGCGGGAAATACAGTCAGCACTTCCAGTCCCGCACCCGAGGCTGTCCAAGAACATGAGTCCTCTTATACATACAAGGCAAAGGCCCTCTACGCGTGTCTGTGCTCTTCCTCCTCTCATCACCGTGATTTTCACACGTATTTCGTAGATACCGCTTCCCCTGACGATCCAAACGAAATCTCTTTTGTCAAGGGTGAAATCCTCGACATCCTCGACAAACAGGGCAAATGGTGGCAGGCCAGAAAGGCAGACGGAACGGTCGGCAGTACGTCTATCCCCTTTGCCCTCGACCCCTCCACTCACCCTCGCTCTAGTTGCCCCATCGAATTACCTTCAGATTATATAGTGGTTGGATCCCCTATCTTTCTGGTCATCTACCCCTTACGGACACATTTTATGCATGTTATGAACTCGACGTTCTTTTAATGGTGCTGAGATCGCGTTGCTTTCTCCCAGTGTTGTTGTCATCCACTATATTATCCGTCCTCGTTCTTACATGTCCTATTTATCTGTTGCAACAAGGTGATACCACATGGTCACTTATCTGAACCGCTTAACTGCGCCAATGATGTGGTGTGGCATTGCTTGATACATAGATTAGTCGCTTATCCCTCAGTGACTTGCACATGTCCCAATTACCTCCCGAAGTCTGGATCATCATTTTGCGCTGGGCTACTTACCCTCAGAATGGGTTCCCTGCATCATACTACGAGCCTTTTCGCGCGCCTTCCGGTGAGGGCTTGGACTCCGATTCACTCAAGACCAAGCATACGATCGTCCAGGTGTGCCGCCTCTGGCGCGCCCTTGCGATCGATTTCCTCTATGAAGACGTGCGCATCAAACATGACTCAGGTAACCTCAAGGCAGTCCTGGAAGACCACCGTCGTATAGATGGCGATGCATACCGGGGACAATCCCTCGGGAGATTTGTTCACCGCCTCGAACTCCCTTACTCCGAGACTCTGACACAAAGTCCAGGAGATACCCACGACGTTGTCGAAATCATCCGCCGCTGCCCTTCCTTGAAAACTCTTGTCCGTCCTTCCGAAACGTCAAACCCCTTTTCCGTGCGATATGAATTCCCCGCAGAGATCGTGTCGTTGTCCTCCCTCACACGACTGGAGTGGTGGCACTATAGCAATGCCGCACGTTCAGGTGGCATCAATTCGTTAATTGACGTCCTTCTCCACGCCCCTTCCTTGCGATTCCTTTCTCTTGGCGGCGAGTTCTGGATGACCTCGATGTACCTGGATACACCCATACGATTGCCCGCGCTGACAACTCTTCGCCTGAGACGGATGAACGCACTGTTCGTACACCAAATATTGCGATGGGAGCTTCCTTCTCTCGTCCACATCGTCGTCGACTTCCCCGCTGATCACGGTGCAATGGAAGAGCTATGGTGCCATTTTGGTAGCCAACTCTGCACCGTCGAGTTTGGGAGGAACATTGCTTTCCACATGACAGACCAGATCTCCGCGTTCCTTCGGAGGTGTTCCAGGGTCAAAGCCTTCAATTACTATGTCCACTTCACCCTACCACCCCCCGAGCTACTACCGATCGAGCATTCCTCCCTTGAGTGTATAGGGATCCACGCTTTCCCGTGTGGCATTTTGATCGATAACTGGAGACATCTCAATCATCATTTCGACTTCCTTTCCAGTCACTGTCTTCCCTCCCTCAAGCGCATCATTTTGTACGGGGACTGGCATCAGATTGTCCAAGATTCGCGCATTTCACCTATTTTGGATCGCCTGGCACAAACGGGCCGTGTAGTTCTGTTTGCAGATCATCTGTTAAACCCTGTCTGTGACCACTCTTGAATGAAGTGAGCATTTTGTCTAGGCTCTTTTTCATGAAGCTTATCTCATTCTCTGACTTAGTAGTCGACCCTTACTTCCCATCAGACGAAATCCGTCCCTCTTTCATTTGGGAAATCTCTGCTCCCCTCCTTTATTCTCTTACGTCGCGACAGGACCCGGAACCTTGCAGAATGGGTTGATCAATTACCTATCATACAGACATGTTCAGGATAAGTATGCCCATAGAGAACCTTTACTCCATTGAATGATAGTGTTTTTTCCCCAATACCAAGTCTATCAATGTTTCGATCAAGTCAGAGTTACAGGCCAGATGACATGTCTCTAGTGAATGTGGGTCTGGGGGAGATGTGGTCTGTATCAATGGAATCGGTCCATCGGGAGTATCCACATGCCGGGGATCAACCTAAGTGCGCCGTCTTTTTGCAGGCTTGTGCATGAAATTGTCCTCATGCTTCAAGAACAGCCTCTTCGTTGAGGATACCACCAAGGTCCGTCATCACTCAGGCTCTAGAATCCCGCGGGTACTGTGAGCTGTTTTTATTCTCGTGAGCGCCTTAGGTTTGGAAGCGGGGCTGGATCGAAAGTTGCGCTACCTCTATCTCCGCCATTCGTCGGTCATCCCTTCCCTTGAGTTTTGGGAAATGTTCGTTAGAAAATTATGGTAAGCTGGCAGCCTATTCCTTGGTGGTCATGACAGGTACCGCATACTTAACTCTCACAGATATAGTTCAGGCTGACTCATTCTCATCCCAAGAGTATAGAAGATGAACCTAATCGCATCGCCTTGTGTGGGAATTGCCATCAGACTATCCAAGGCTTGCCGTATCGCCTCACACAAAGGGAGTGTTTTGCAGATCAGCTGACCAGCCCCCCGCCCCATACGATGACATCCGATTGAAGTGAACACAATATTTGTTCGTTTCTCTCTCTCTCAAACACACTCCTTTCCTCGATCTGGGACTTCGCGGCCGGCCCCTGCTTCCCACCCGATGGAATATATCCTTGGTTCTCCCAGGAAGCCAACATTTCCTTTCTGTCTTTTTCACACCGTGACAAGTCACCGAGAACCTACTTACAAGCGTGCTAGCGAACTGGTTTCTGGACTACCGTACAAATCATCCAGGTTAAATATGCCACAGAGAGATCTTTTTTTTCCACTGTATGATTTCCATTCCTATCATTAGGAACACTTAAAAGTGCTGTTTGGTACCCTCCTTTCGAATCGCGTTTTACGTCTGGGATCAACAGTGGCATGCCGACCTCCGTGCTGCGATTGTCAGTGGGGGTTTGTGCAGGTTAGCTTGTGTAGTCTGCCTCAGTCGCGCCGGGATTCAGGTTGACCTGTTTGAATCTGCAGTAAGACGCATGACCATCATGATACTTGGATCGATTGACTTACTTTCTATATACCCCGAGTTTGGTGAGGTAGGCGCGGGAGTAGCCCTTGCTCAGTCGTTGATCGTCTGTTAATTGACGAAACGCTGTCTATCGTGCAGGTCCAAATGCATTGCGTATACAGCATGAGGTGAGTTGAGGAGGCGATGATGTCGCGTGCCGATCAAAAGGCTCTTTCGGTTCGTTTCTGGATACGAACATACTCTTGATGTTCGTCTGACGTGTCGTCTTTCGTGTCTTACTTGCTCATCAACGTGATGGTACGAAGCCCTGCCTGAGGACCTGGGTTGGGCGTACATCAGTTTTTCGTCTTCTCGAACATGCATTCTCAATGCAATTGAATGGCAGGGCCGCCTTCTTGGACGCTCTTGTAGAGGTCATCGACCCTGCTGTCATTCACTTCAATAGGCACTGTCCATCGATGTCTCGCGATGGTTCCAGACAAATTTCCACTTCCAAACTCGAGGCGGAGGCCATACTCGACGCGGTTTCCAGAACACGGTCTATCACTGGCAGGTCATGATCCTCTTATCGGGATCGTTTCATGCTGTCTTACTTGGTCAGACATACTGCGCGTTTACGACAGGGTACGAAGCTATATAGTTCTGAAGAAGAGTGCCATGGCCGGAGAGCTTTACGAGCCTCCCATTGGCGACAACAGCGTAACAATTTCGTTCATACAAAGATGCACATAAAATGATATAGATCCAACGAACAGATCCAACGGCACATTTCATTCCATGTCCTTCCATTCTCCGTCCAATAGGCGAATACCTCGTTTCGCCAAACGCTGCCTCCAAATGCGCATCTCGCCTTGCACACCAGCTTCCTGAGCGTGACGATTGAGCCCCTTTCTCAGCCACCGTACGTCTCGTATACGTACGACGTTGAGCGAAGGGAGCAAGGGAAGCAATGTCTCCAGGGTCCGCCAGAATTCGTGGACGGGTCGTGGGATAGAAAGGATTTGCAATGGAATCACCGCTTGGCCTGCATTTGTGGTATCAGGCGGTTCAAGGGCTGGCAACGGACTCTCGAGTGAGAGATGACGCAGATTCGGGCAAGTACGGAACAGAGTGCATGGAGAAGGATGGAGGCGCGTGGGCCAAGATTTGTGGGTGAAAAACGAGAGTGTTGAGAGCGCGTAGCCGTGCACGTCGAGGAATCGTGTCGTAAGGGCCCTTGGAAAAGGAACGTCATCGTATGGCGTGAGGCAGAGAGCTCTCAGGTTGGGGAGACTCGCGTTCAATAAAGCGTGTAGCAGGGAGGATGATGGCAGGGAAGTCAAGGTCAAAGAGTGCAGGCGAGGGAGACTGAGCTTCACGTTCATCTCCGGGATTTCAACTACTTCTTGATCGTTTTGCCCCGCATCCACTGGCTCCATATCGCTCCCAATGACCTCCAGACTCTCAAGTTGAGAGCAGGTCTGCAGGAGTTGAACGACGGGGTCCTCTTCGACCAAAATACCAGAGCTGAACGCAGGAATGTAAGAAACGCCTCGGAGAACCTTCAGACAAGAACCTTCGTCCCTGTTAGTCAAAGAGACAAGGGCACGACGACTCAACGTGAGGTCTCGCGACAACGTCAGGCTTTCCATGAACGGCATCAGGGGAAACAGCGTGGTAAGCAATGAGTCGACCGCGAGCGCCTGTTTGGAATCGTACGCGCTCGCGATCTCGGAAAGATCAAAGACCAATACCCATCTTCCAGGCGTGGAGTACGGTATTCTGCGAATAGAATCCCACTGCTGGTCTCCCGTGCGGAGCAGCAAAGCAAATTTATCGAGGCCGCCCACAGTATAGAGCTTTATGTTGGAGAAGAGAAGTGGTGAAGCCACCTCCTGCAAGTCTAATGTTAGCAACGTTCGCGGGATAGGGCGGAGTGACAGTATTCATGATCAAAGGGAGAGCTTGTATAAGCCGAGCGCGCTGCAGGCGCATTCCGTGGCTCGCGTGCTCACTGGCACCATCTGACGGCCTTCGGACAGGGAATAATGGGCACGAAACCGATTGACAGAACCTACGCGGAAGGACTTGCACACCAGCATCAACGAAACACACCACGAGCATCCGTTGGTGGGTCTGTGGTGTGGTCGCAGCGATGCATTCGCTGACAAGGCGAGGGAGAATATCCTTGACCAAATTTCAGCTGGTAGGGGTTTCAGAGGTGGTTGTTTGGGAAGGAGAGGTAGCAGGACGAAACGTCCACCATATCGTGCGAGCGGTCTCGGGCAAAGCAAGATGGTCTCGCTCATGCGAAACGGATTTGAATCCGAGAGGCAGGCAACTAGCAGTACGTGTCACAGAAGCGAACGTCCAACTTCCGGCTATCATATCTCCCAAAGGACTTTCGGCCTTATCGAACATGGCAGTGCAAGGGGCAATCATCTCATATGATACTAAGCACGAACACCAACGCCGGCAGGAAGCTCTACTACAGATCTACGGGATCACGAACTGCCAGGGGGGCCCAGCAGGTCGCTTACTTCGTCCACAAATTTCTGATAGTCATCTTTCTCCTTTACGTTAATTGCTTTCGATCCTTTGTCTGGTGGTTGGTTATTCGACGGAGGGACGGTTCCCAGCTGGCTCTTCAGTACTCTGACGAGGTCGGGTCGGGCCTGGGAAGAAGTTGCTTCCAAGCCAGCATGCAGTGATGGTGCGGCGTTGACTTTTGAGTAACCAGTTTTCTTTCTCTTCAGCGACGTCGGGACGAAGGCTGTGGCTTCTTTCTTCAAATCACGCAATTCTGGTTCGGCCGAGATAGTGGCGCTTCCGTGTGTCACCCTTGCGGAGATAATGCCAGGAGGGTCAACCAGTGGTTTTGGGGGTAACGGAGAGGGTCCTGGCGATGATTGGCCAGTCCGATAAGCCTGGTAGGTTTGGTGAGGGATGGACGAAAGAGGATCTTGAATGACAGCAATGGACTGGGCTCGACGAGAAAAAAAGCCAGGAGGTGGTGGCGGTGGGGGTATGATACTGGGTGTGTTCGCAAAAACAGCTCCACTGGAAGGTGGAGGAGGTATGAACGATAGGGCGTTCATCGGTACATGCGGTGGAAAAGGTGGGAACGAGGGAGGAGTTGCATTCGGCACATGGCTGTAAAAATCTGCTTGCTCAGGAGTTCAACATTGCTTTAGATGAGATGGAACACGCGGCACGAACTTGGAACGCCAGTGGGTGGAGGTCCTTCTGGCATAGGAATTTCATCGTCGCTGCCACCCTCAGAGTCTTCTATCTGGACACCAGGCGGGGGGCCTTCTGGCATGACAATATCCTCGTCTGAGTCTTCAAGTGCGTAAGGACTGGGACGGATCATAATGCGGAATGGTGAAAACTTACCTCCACGCTCTTCGCCGCTGTCCACTTCGTCCGCGGTGAGAGCTGAAAACATAATATATGTATATATATATATATAGGTCAAACTCCCATGAAGCACTCACGTCTCTCGATGTAAGGCATACCAGGCGGAGGGACACCGTAAGGGTTCATCACAGGGTCGTAGTAAATACTGCGCACCGGATGCCGTGGAAGGCCGTGCTTATTGAACAAGTTTCTCTTCTGTTCCACAGGAAGTGCTTCCATCCGATCTTCATTCTTTTCCTGCTTACGGGGGCGATATACGAGCTTGCGCTGTTCTGGATGCTCCTTGACATATTCTTCTTTCTTGGCCATGATCATTGACAATTCACTCTTGAGATTTGACAGCCGGGACTGGTCCGAGGCAGACAGTTCGGAGTTTCCCTCGAGCTTTTCGATTTCATCCTCCAGATCTAGCGCGATGAGACGGCGTACCCGCGAGGGATGAAGGAACCTACCTCTCGTATCCTTCTTGACCAGGGCAAAGTCACGAGTCTTGGCTCTTTCCGCCTTGTTCTACTGCGATGCAAGCGAATGGATTAGAAAGCGAACTCCATCCGTGCCGGGATACGTGCCTTCTTGAGCTCCTTTTTACGCTGTGCCTTTCCTGAGCACCTGTTAGCAACGAGTCAACCGTAAGGGGCTTCACGCACGGTAGGCGTCGGCCGGGTTGAGACTTTTACCCTTTGCCATGGTATGAATGAGAGAGCGCCACGTGACTTTGAATGGGCTCTCCCTTGGGAAACGGCCTCCGCAAGCCAGCAGGGCAGGCGCTCGGAGAGCGATCGCTTGTCCATGTCAGTCCCAATGGCCGAGCCGACCGGACGAGCAACTCCAAAGCGACCCTCCAAGACGGCCTCTTCGCAGTCACTGAATCATCTCTTGAATTTCACGCTGCCTCCGAGGCAAACGCATTCACAGAGTGCTCCTAGGCGTGGAAAGAAGTTCACTACTCACGGCGCCTGGAACAAGGAGAGTGAGTACCAGTCTTATCAGCCATCGGATCCTGCGCCAATAGGTCCTCATCTAGGATTCGTGAATGCACAATATCGATTCATCATGAATCCCTTGGGCGACTATACAGTCCATTTCGCAGATCCGGACATGTATGTTCTCTGTATTCCTATTCTTTTCTGCTTTTTGAACCTTCTCCCTCCAAAGCTTCTTCCAGTGGCAGGATATCTTGCAGGTAATCGTTCCACGAGCGTCAGCCTACTCATCGACAACAAATGGGGAGACTCGGGGTCCAGACGAGGGCTTCACCACTTGCCCTATCTGTCTCTCCCCGCCTGTTGTTCCTAGGATGACCAAGTGCGGCCATGTAAGTATTTACGACTGCGTATTCATCTCCTCTCTGAACCGCCACAGGTTTTCTGTTTTCCCTGCATTCTCCACTACCTAAGCTTATCGGAAAACATCAAGTGGGTGCGCTGTCCCATCTGCTTCGACTCTGTCACCGCAAGCCAACTCAGGAGCGTGAAATGGTTCGAACCTCGAGAGGAAGACAATGGTCCTGCTTCGAGTAGTTCATCTTCCAGCTCCATGGGGGACCCGCTCGAGGCGACTCCTCGTTTAGGTTCCTTGGTGCATATGCGCCTAATGCAACGGCCCCAGATTACCACCCTGGCACTCCCTCGCTCGAAGACCTGGCCTTCAGACCTCCTTCCACCCCACCAGGCCCCATTCCATTTTCTGCCCGACGTTTACAGCTTTGCCAAGTTTATGTTGGCCACACCACAATATTTAATTGTGGAACTTTCCAACGAGCTGGATATACTAGGCGTCGAACGTCGCTCGATGATGGCTATGAATGATGGACTCAGCATTGTGTATATTGATGCCGCAGAGGAGAAACTACGTCATCAGATAGCGAAGGCAGCTGCTCTTGAATCTCCCTCGCTCACCCGAAGCATAGACAAGGCTCGCAAGGAGCACGAAGATGTGCAGCGTCGTCATGCACACATCGCTAGTCGATACGAACGTGCTGACCTTGAACCTGCGGGCTTGCACGAGACTCCAGATGCGTTTTCGGTGACTCAGTGTTGGTTGTCGTCCGAAAACAACCGCCCATCGGATGTATCTTCGCCAGTAGGATCGGACCCGACCACCCAACCCAACTCCTCTCCCCAGCCTACTAGTAACAGAAGCCACCGACCACGTCGTAATCTGAACCCACCCCCTCCTTCGACACAGACTTATTACTATTATCAAGCAGCTTCAGGCCTGCCCGTCTTCCTACACCCGCTAGACATCAAGATCCTATTCTCTCGTTTCAATGGATATGCCTCCTTTCCTGATGAGATTTCTGTCCGCGTCGAATCGGCCACAGAGGGCACCGTAAACGACGACCTACGCAAACGTTGCAAGTACCTGGCCCACATGCCGGAGGGCGCGGACGTCGTATTTATCGAAGCCGATCTAGAGGGTGTTGTAGGTCGAGGTGGTTTGAAGAATTTTGAAGGTGCACTCAAGCTGAGGACGGCACGGAGGAAGGAGAAGGAGAAGAAGGATGACCGGGCGCGCGCGCGAGCAGAAGAGAGGGAGAAGGAAAGGGTGAAACTCCTGTCGCGTGATGATACCACCATCCTCATAGACCAACCCCCGCCCGCTTTGGAGACCGAAGAACATACAGTACGTGTCCCAGTCCCTCAGCCTACCTCTGGAGTATGGGGTTCAAGAAGTTTTGCCTCTGCGCTTCATTCTGCACCATCGATGTCTTGTTCCCAGCCTGCCAATCGCAACGCCACCCCAGAAATCACTGACGAGTGGGATTTGGATGCGGCTTGGCACGAGCTTGAACAGCGGAGTGGAGGTCGTAGACGTGGAAAGAAGCTTGTTGTACTGGGCAATGGTGCAGGACGGCGGCAGTAGAGATGACACAAACAAGTTGGTAGTGGTTCTCCAGTCTCGCATCAGCAGTCAAACATAACATATATATCCGTGGTATATGCAGTTGATTTATTGAACCACACGGCAGAGGATAACAGAATGAGAAACCGCCTATTGGACGGAACCGTACCCCGAAGGGCAGTTCTGTGTGGCAATGCTAGAAGATCCGCTACGAATGTAGCAGATCTTCGCAGTCACACAATCTCCCGTACACGCCTTAGTAAGAACGGAACTTTTCCCCTGATATGTGTTGAAGATCTGATCCACTTGTCAAAAGCGACTCTCACTGTAAACAGAGCCTCCACATACCTCGACCAAGGTAGAGTTAATAGCCATCTCTGCAATGATGAGGGTGAGTTGCAAATCAGACTCCCGCGGGGGACTCACGCTCAGTCACAAGCTGCCACCAAGTCGCGTTCAGGGGGTCATTGTTGCCCCAGGGGATATTTGCACCGTAGGTTTCTCTGGTGCTGTACTCTAACTCAAAGGTGGGTCCATAGTCGAGCTGTGAATCCAGGGCGCTGAAAGAGTCAACAGGGGTTTTGTAACTGTCAAAAGAACGTCAGGTTCGCTTATTCGACTCCCAGACGCGAAATAGCTCACGTATATGCATCAACAACTTCAAAAGTCTGTGAACGATCAGAATTTAGTGCTTGCTGCTTCAAAAAGGTGATCATACGGCAGAGTCAATCTCATAAACACGGAAACCAGTATTCAAGTTCGTCAATGGAGTAACTGAAGGTCCCATCTTGGAAGTGTTAGCGAGTTTGAAAAGAGGATGGATGGAGGAGCACACCCAGGATAGTGTTTGGGCGGTGTCGGTATTCATTATTGTGGCATTGTTCGTGTAGAAAATCTATATCCAGTTCTCGTAGGTGGAGTGGTCGGAAGGTCGGAAGGACTTACAGATACTTGGTCCTCGTGAGTATGACCGAAGAAAATATCTGCGCCAGGGTTCACTAATTTACTTAAGGGTTGGATTCTGATACTCACTTGCTATAACGTGAGGAGAAAAGCGATCAACACTGAATCTCGTCAGGAACGCTGCCACAGTGTGATTGATGAGATAGTTTACATTTGATAGACTGTTAAACTGAATTTTAGGTCGCGGTTAACCGCGAGTTAGACAGGTACACATACACAGGTTCGTTGGGTTCATAAGAGGGTTGGAGCCATCCCAGCCACTAGGAACATGGCCAATGATCCAAACTATCCTTTTCGTTAGGTCGACTGTGTCTTGACTGACCATTCACGTACCGCGATCGCCTGCATCTTCAGCATCTTGCAGCTCGTCAGTCAAGAACCTCATCATGCCAGAGGAATCTGGGTTTGAAGCATTGATATAATTGAAGTAGTTTCCTCTATGCATGGTTGAGAAAATGATGGACGAGAGCGAGGCCACTAACCGATACCCTGGAATGAGGAAGTAGTCGAATGCGCACTAAATAAATGTTCGAACGGACGTACATAAATTTGTGTTCAAACTGACGATCCTCAGTCCATCAGTACGTTTCACCATGTATGCAGCATAATGTGCGCGTGAGAACTCCATTGAATCTTCTGGCAACCAGCCTTCGTGATTCCAGAGCGCAGTGACGTGATCATACAACCTAGATGTATGACAACATGATGAAAAGCACTTGCAACACAAAATCCGGCATACCATCCAAATTCTTGTCCCAGTTCCCCGCCAAGAGATAAGGACGATGCCATATCAGACGGGTAGCTGTCGTGGTTGCCTAGTGTTGCGTAAACTGGACCCGGTCCAATCATTCGTTTGAGGAGATCGAACAATACGACCTAGTGGTGTCTCAGAACGTAAATAACACTACCCATTGCCGCCTTACTTCCGAGTACTCGGTATACGCCCTTTAACTTGTGTTCGATAAGACATCTAAAGGTTACGCTGTCAAACTCACCTCGACTGCTGGCTGTCAGGATCATGGGCCAGCAAATCGCCTGTGTAGAGTGAAAAGTCAAACCCAGTTGTCTCTGTTCCAGCCAAAGCAGGGATAGCCTCAAGAGTTGCAGCAACCAGTGAATATGGTGAATCACTGCAATACTCCCAGATGAAGTTCAGCACACATAGAAACAACGAAAACACATACCATTTAAAATAACCAAATCGGGGAGCTGGTAACAAAGGGGTCTGCGGGCTTTGCCGGTTGTAAGCATTTTCACGGCAACAGAGTCCGCTGGTACAGTTTGCCTCCGCCCCGTTTGCATAACCTGTAATCGATCAGACAGACACTGTCCAAATAGGGAGAAATGGCTTTACGAGGATCAATGTGGAGATCGGACACGTGCAAAACCTTCAGACGCTCGCCACTGGGTTGCCTTGGAACAGGAAGGGGGCTCGGCTTCGGCTTGGCAAACCATCCAGTCATATTCAAAGGCAGTGTATCTGGGTAAGGGCAAAGTCCCAGATATTGGGCACACAAAAGCTGGGGAATAATAAACTAAAATTATGGACTATCTTAACGAGACACCTACCTCTCCGTCGAATCCTCCCACATCTGCAAATGATACAACCTGCGTCCAAATCGGACCAAGAGCAGTTTGTGGACCGTAGCTTGTTTCGCAGGTCGATGAATAATTGAAATATTCGCAAAGGGCGACAGCAAGGTTTGGACCTTGCTCAGGTGAACTTAGCGCAAGGAATTTTGCGACCTCAAGTGATGCCTGGCAGCGCGCGCATTGATTTGTACCGAAGACTGGATTGACCGAAATGGACTTGACTTGTGCGATAGCCTGTTCCAAGAGTTTTGAGGCGTCGGCCACGGGTGGGAGCGGGTGGGAATCTGATGTATTGTTCTAACGCGCGGATCATCGATTGACAACTACTTTATGAACGCCATTAGTGTCTCACCTGAGGAATGGTGCTGGGATCTGTCAGCGAATACAGGAAAACTTCATGCTGAGATTGGCAAAAGAAATCAACTCCCCGCACAACGGTTCTGTAAGACGCTAAATACTTACGGTAACTGGATCCGAGATGACTGGTTGAGGTTGCGCCGACGTTGCTGTTGGGTTGTTGTAGTAGGTGGGGTATAATGAAGTGGGGAATGCGCCTGGCGCGGTATACGCGGACTGGTACCCGGCCACGACCATGGTAGCAGAGGCAACTACCATAGCGGACAGCCATGGATCACTAGTACTGGGCCTGAGTACCATCTTCCTGCAAACTCAGAAATCACCGTACGGCCTTGTAAGAGACCTTTATGTATGTGAGAACCAAGGGGGGCAATAAAAACTGAGAGATCACGTACAATTTCCACATAAGGTATTGGACAGCACATTTAGTTCACGAACGTGCTCGCAATATCAAAACCAGGGGTACGATTGTTGTAGGTTCGACTCACAAAGTACTACCAAGACCAGATCGGGCAATGTACGCCGTTCAGCTTCACGCCCAAGGGATATCAATCCCCAAGAAGTCCAGCTCGGGCGTCGATCTTCCCGCAGAACGCATTCACTCGCCGTATTTGGGCTGGTGAGGCAGGCACCGTTGCCAATGAGACACATAGCCATGGGGGAGTCGCACGAGTCGTAATTTGAACGATTGAGGAAAGTTGCCATGCGGGGCAAATGAGTATCTTAGCAAATCCGATCTTGCATCGACAAGTATCGACGTGCAAAGTACGAACTGTGAGATCGAGCTATAAGGAAGGTTTCTGGTTTTTTTTTTCCCGTTTCCTTTTCCTTCCCGCCTCCGTTGCAAAAGCATGGTGATATCGAGGTCGAGGAAGCATACTGCTTGAACGACAATGTTGAGCTCAACACTCTGTTATCCAGACCACAAGTCAGATTTTACTGGGAAGATCAACGGCGAGCCTGAGGAAACGTACACGGCTGGACTGATGACGCGATAACAGTCCGGATATTTAGAACCAGCTCACAAGTTGGATGATATAGGTGCGAATACAAATACAAGGATAGTGGATTACGCTCACTGGATGAGCTGGACGTTAACAGACGCGGCAACTGCGAGGCTGCGGTGTCACTGTACCAACCAAAGAAAAACGTGGCGAAAGAAACGGGTCCATGGAAGTTCACATATGGCCCGAAGTCGGCATTTGGGAAGAATGGGGCTCGATCTCCCTTCGTCTGCGAGTGGTCTCCTCCTTGCGAACCGTCCTGGATCGTGCATTTTCCTCTGCCATTCTCCGAGACTCAGTCCAGAGGTGGAGGGTATAATCGTGAAGTGATTGGGAATAAGAGATGAATGGGTCATTACCAGCCTTAGAGCTGGGGGCCTGTGGACCGGATAACATGGGTGATATGGAATGGAAGGACAGGGAACGGAATGGTGGAGCGGGGAGTAAGAATTTAAATGGTGGTGTGGTACGTATGCGCATGCCCGCAGTGCCATATATCCCCGGATCATATTGTTCCGCCAGTTTCCTGTTCTTGGAGCTCCACCTGCGCAAAACGCTGTAGTAATTCCGGCATCTCTGCTACTGGGATTTGGCAGCGGATCGGCCCGGACATGGCCATCCGAGCGGCACGGGATCATGCTAGTCGAGTGGCCTATCAATGTGACGACGAGAAACCCATGGATCTGTCAGAGAAACGCCTGATGGACCAGTCGTGCGTCATCGGGCGAAGTTCAAGCTCGCTCCACTTCGGTCACACTCCAATTGTGTTACTTTATCGGGTAAGTCGAAGCTCTCGAATGACGTTTTTGCGGCTGGGACCCTCACTTCGA
Organism: Pulveroboletus cf. aberrans; assembly: GCA_038094155.1. Lineage (NCBI taxonomy): Eukaryota > Fungi > Basidiomycota > Agaricomycetes > Boletales > Boletaceae > Pulveroboletus > Pulveroboletus cf. aberrans. The sequence continues at coordinate 24,851 of JBBPTO010000078.1, read as the reverse complement.
TCCCAACAACTAATAAACCGGGTATGTTGCCCCAAATTCACAACTGGGGCGATGTCGGGCGTTGCAGACGAGCATGATAGGATCATCCACGCGTCAACTGAAACACGTTTCTCCACTCTTCCGCTTGTCGATGCCAGACAGTGGGAGACCTTCGGTCATTCCTACTTTCCATTGGCTGATAATACTCTACATGGCGCCTAGAATCTGGCGCCGTTTACACGATGCGGCACGAAAATGGATTGGTTAATATTTGCTTGGGAACTTGCCATACAATTTCATTTGTTTCTCCAGTGCTGGTCGCCGTTTTACTCAACTTGAGTGTGGACAGTTGGATCAAGCGAGCTAGTTCATCGCCATGTCGACGACCACCGGATTTTCCCATGGCTCCACCTCAAGAAGGGCCTCACGACGCGCACGCATCTTCTTTACAGCATCAGTTGGTTTAGTAAGAAGGAAGCGATCAACGACCGAGACACACGGTCCAATAGCGATATACACACTCAAACTCAACGAGTGTGCGGGTGCATATTTTATATGACAGAGCCGCACTGCATGATGCATGATGTCTGTCTGCTCTCAGTCTAGGCGTCGGGAATGTTTCAAATTACCGGATCGGTCTGCCAATGCATGTAAGTTGTACCTGGATTGTGGAGCAGCAAAATGGGAACCGTATCAGAATGAGTTTAGGGTGCACCAGGAGCATGTGTCCGAGTGCCATTGTTCAGAATCAAACGTTGACGAGAAGGCTATAACAAAAGCATCATATTACACCCAGCTCTGGAATTCGACAGAGGTCCGCATCTGCGAGGTTGTCAGGTACCGTCACCAAAAACGTACCAGCCTGAAGCATACGCAAGAGAAAAAGGGATGCGTCACAGAACCCTCGTTTACACGAGCAACGTGCCTCACAGGTTTCGAACACCGAATTGTTATGGATGAGGTAAACTATCTGCATGGACGAAAAGGCCTTGTCCGTCATTGAGCAGCACAAATGTTTTATGACCCTCTACCCATGGAGCAGGATCTTGCACCACAGGTGATGGAGGCCAATTACCGGTTTCTTTGAGTCTCCGTCTTTCCTTTTGCTTCAAAAGCCATGATTTCCATCCCTTTGGATGAATATGCGGCGATTCTTTACATGGTGCACTTTGGACAGAGCCCATCCTGTCGTCTCCCCAGATAAGAGGTTGGTTGGTTATTGGGAGGGTAACGACAAGGCATACCTGACGATTAGTGAAGGAAAGATGCGAAAGGTGGAGATAAACGACGGGGAGGTAGGTCGCAAGGAAATAAGTCAGGGATGAACAACAGGCAAAGCTAATGCGGCGTCGACAGTCTGTCGTTGCAGAACCCCAATCCAGAGATGGGTATAAAAGACTTTCGACTGTGCGAGTTCGGAATTAGTGGTGGGCGGTCTGTCACTAGGTAGCACTGGCAATCGGCGCTGGATTAGCCGGCCCCAAAAGGGAGAGAGCAACATATGGGCGCAGTACACGTGACGACGCGTTGTCCACTGTGAACGTCGATCGAGCAGGCATGGCCAGTTCCGCACTCAAGCATGTACGTGCCCTCTTTCCCCGTCGATGCAGCCCCGCTTAGCCTACGTCAGGCCATTTCCGCCACAACTTTGCAGCATGCACAGACGGACGCATTGCTTGCCCTGCTCACCCTTGGGCTCTCCCAAGATCCAACTTTTCCGTCCAGCACCCCTGCCCAGCCTGGGCCTGCATCCGCAGTCAGAGTTCCGACCTCCGCTTCTCCTTGGAAGGTGTTAGTCTTGGACCAGCAAACGAAAGACGTCTTGGCAACAGTCTTGCGTGTCCAAGATCTTCGCGACGCTGGTGTGACCCTCCACGTGTATGCACCGTCTTTGTCTCTTCTCATCGTCCTCACGTCGTCACAGTCAGCTGCATTCACTGCGTCCCCCGTTGCCGGACGTTCCCGCGGTTTACTTTGTTGCACCAACTCTGGCAAACATACGCCGAATATCGGAGGACCTCGACAAATGTTTATATGAATCATTCCACCTCAATTTTGTCGAGCCACTCCCTCGTGCGCTTCTTGAAGAGCTTGCAGCCTCCGTCGCTACATCTGGCACAGAGGAGTTGGTGGAGCAGGTTGGTCTACCTACCTGTCTGAGTTGGGGCGAGTTTTCACACTGCTGGCTCGTCTTTCAGGTCGTCGACCAATATCTGTCGTTCATTACACCATCTGCAGCTTTATTCTCCTTGTTATCGCCGTTACAGTCTCCAGTGTCTCAAGCGGGTCCGTCTCAATCCAAACCACACTACTCATACAAACTCCTCAATTCCCCGACTTCGACCGAGCAACAAATAGAGGACGAAATTGAACGTGTTGCCAATGGCATCTTTAGTGCCGTTGTGACCATGGGTGTGTGCTCCTAGCATTATTATATTATATGCTCAGCAGACCTAAGCGATTTTACAGGGCACGTCCCGATTATCCGTGCCCCGAAGGGAAATGCAGCAGAAATGGTGGCTAAGAAACTCGAGGTCAAGATTCGAGACGCATTACTCTCCTCCTCACGTGCCCATGCGCCGTCCGCCTCACTTTTCTCGCAAGATTCGTCTGGGCTGTCCAATTTGCAAAGGCCATGTGCGTCTATTCATGTCTCGTCAGACTCCTTATCTTGATGGATATGTTCAAGTGTTGCTCATAATGGACAGGAATGTGGACCTTGTCTCTATGCTCTCACATGGCTGGACATATCAAGCGCTTGTGTCGGATTGTCTTGATATGAAGCTTAATCGCGTGGTTGTCACGAGTCCACAAAAACGATCGTATGACCTCGATTCGAAGGACTTTTTCTGGGTAAAAAATGCTGCAAACCCGTTTCCTCAAGTTGCTGAAGACATCGATACTGAGCTGAACAAGTATAAACAAGATGCGGCAGAAATTACACGATCGACGGGTGTGAGTGACGTCAATGACATTTCGCAGCTGTGAGTTTGTGCTGTGTAAATGTTGAGTGTTCATTTCACATGGCACAGCGACCTTTCGTCGAATGCAGCACATTTGAAGACCGCGATAACGCAACTTCCAGAACTCACCGCACGTAAGGCCACACTTGATACACACATGAATATCGCCACCGCACTACTCGAGCAGATCAAGAAGAGAGGCCTTGACGAGTTATTCAGCATCGAAGAGGCCGTCAACAAGCAAGTAAGCGCCTTGAGTCATCACTCATGACGTAGCCTCACGGGTTGAATTGCCAGACAGTGTCGTCCATTGTCGAGATACTTCGTGCTCCCCGGACTGACGGAGCATTGACCCCAGAGGACAAGCTCCGCCTTGTCCTCGTATTCTACCTTTCTTCGCCCGATAATGCAATCTCTAAGGACGACCTCGCGGAGCTGGAAAAAGAGCTCAAGAGTACAGGCGCAGATACAGCAGCTTTCGAGTACGTTCGACGAACGAGAGAAATCTCGCGTATGATTGTTTCCACCGTAATCGGTGGCACTTCCACACCGGTCCTCGGTGGTCAAGGGGAACTATTCAGAGGTTTCACAGCCCTCGGAAACAAGGTTCGTGTCCTTTCCGCGGACTCCAGGATAATTGATGGATTCTTTGATCTTCAGCTCAGCGATCGTCTGAAAGAAGGTGGCTTAGAAAACCTGATCTCGGGCGTGAAGAATTTCCTGCCGGCAAACAAACTGTTGCCAGTGACGCGACTCACTGAGGCACTCATGGACTCATCGTCTGCGTCAAACCAATCTCTGCAGGAAACTGATGAATATTTGTTCCTGGATCCCCGTGCACCTCGGCATGCTCAGGGGTTGGGCGTTACTGGAACTGGTGGTGGGCTTGGGACAGGTGTTGCACCAAGCACTGGCAGGGCCCGGCGCATGGCGTTCACTGATGGTATAGTGTTCATAGTGGGAGGCGCAAGTTACGTTGAGTACGGAAATCTGGAAGAATGGGCAGCAAAAACTGGGAAGCGCCTCACTTACGGAGGTACAGAGATAATTGACCCTGGAAGTTTTGTTGACGTCCTACGTGACCTGGGCAAAGGCACTTCGTAGTCATACTGCATCACCATCGTGGACCTCACGTAGAAAGGTCGGAATGATAAGTACATGGGGTTAAACACCCAGTAATGAGTGGTGTAACAGAAGTCGATTCAAAGTATCCCACACGCTAAGATCGTGTTAAAAATCACTTCCTGTTGTTAGAACGCATCATGAGGATTTGGACCAGTCGGATGCTAAGATAGGGTGAGCACGTATTCGAACTCATCACTATCACGCTTACAAGATGTTAATCATGTCAAGTTCCAAAGCAATTGCTTCTTTCATAGGGTCCCTGGGAATGGCACCCATTTCTGCCAGGCGTGCATGTTGAAGGATCTTTTGAGTGCTGAGGTGAAACGCTAAGGACAGACGCGGAGCACTAAGCTGGACAGATGCTCACTCATAAAGCACAAACCCGCCAAATACGGCCAATCCACCGTAAAGAGAGATTGACTCGGCAATTGCTAACCCGCGCATACCGAGCGGGAGAGCCATCGGAGCTAACGAAGAAAGAGCTACAACAGTCACACCGGCGAGCAGGGGACCACCCATGTACAGATACTTGTCGTTCCTATCCAATGTATGAGTGCTACGTCGACAAGCGATATACAGACATACTTTGCAGTCGCACCAACGTAAGACAGGGAACCAACAACCCCACACGTGTAAAGCGCAGCACGGGACAAGATGGCCGGACTAAGGAAGAACAACGGGCTTAGCGTTGCCGCTTGACACGCATTGAAACCCTGCACAGAGTTAGGTCATACATGCCAACCAAGCCACCAAGCCGATGCACTCACGAGCCAGAAAAGATGCTTCTGCACGGTTCTTTCTGGAGGTGTGTAGTAGACTCCCATCATAGAGCCGATGCTCCCGACAAGACTCACGCCAAGTACAAGCCCTATAAAGGAATGGATACATCAAGAAATGGCAAAACCGGTGATACGTACACGGATTCGCCGCCATGATTCTGAAGGCGACCCCAGACTTGAACATGCTTCGCGCAGCTAATGCTGTAAGAACAAGGCCGCCTCCAGTATACTTGAAGCTGTCGTGGAGATAAGACTGTTCGGCGGTAGTTAACGAGTCACGAGTGTCTCTGTTCAAAAAGCCTTCCGCAACGACGACCGTTCCTGCCACAGCAGCCTACGCACTTGAATCAACAAACGAGAGCACCGGTGTAAATACCACGCACAGCAGTGATTGCAAATTTCTTCCAGGCATCCTGAGACGAGGTCTGTGTAACAGTTTGTGTATCTGTAATCATGGTACGAGAAAACCTGTACGGGGAAAGGGAAGAGAGGATAATGGGATGCTTCCGGACGGCATTCTTAAGGGTTCCCAATCGTACGCCTGAACTAGTCGAGAAGGGCTGGACTCTCGAATGGAGGGAAACATGTAGAACGCTACGAGAGAGAGCTGGATTGCGAACAAAGGAAAATCCAAGGGATAGCATGATGGCGTATGTCCAAGTGCCAGCAAAGGATCAGAAGGAAGAGTTAGTCAGCTATCGTTGGTCATACGCCAGTCGTCTACGTCATCGAGCCCCAAATCCATTAATGAACGTAATAAATACGTGGTGTACTTTCTTACGACGACCGAGGCAGCTTCGCTGGATCAACAACGCCGACGACTTTGTGCTCCATCGCCAGCGCAATCAGACTCCTTTCTCCCCATTTCTTCCAGTCAATCTCGAAAATACCCGTCTTTTCCCCGCATGACCAATTCCAAATCCGTTCTCGCGTCTTCCATCGACGATCAGCTCGCCACTCGTCGCATCCGACTAAACGATACTTACTTTGATATCATACATGTACAATGAACCATCCCCACCACCACTTGCCAGTAGTGTGCCATCTGGGCTGAACGACAGTGCAAACACGTACTTGGAGTGATCGGTGAATACTTTCAAGCAATCCCCCGTCACCGAATCCCATAGCCGGGCTGTAAAATCAAATGATGCCCTATCACACAACAATGTTAGATATATCACACACCCCTCGAGCCACTTACGTTGCCACTAGTTCGTGTTCCCCTGCCTCGGTATTCGGGCACCATTTGACGGAAGTTAGACATCGTTTGTGACCTTTCAGAATGATGGGATTGGAAATCGACTTTTCCGAGTGCAGTTGCTCAATATTCCATATTCTGGCGGTCGTATCGTCGGAGCATGTTGCCAGACGCGTGCGTGATGGGTTGCATTTGAGCATGTTCAGTTCTCCTTCGTGACCTCTATCCTAGCATCAGATTCAATGCCGGAATTTTCCATCGATAAACATACTTTAGTGTCTGAATGGGTTTAGTTCCATTCACAGAAACAATATGCACCACACGATCACTCCCGCCACTCGCGAACGTAGAGTCATCAATCCAGTCAACATCCAGGCAACAAGCTTCTGACACGCCTTGTAAGATGAGCTCCTTTCACTGAATCCAGCAACACGTTACCTTCGTGATTTCGATACTGCCGATGTAATCTCTTGTTTTTGACGTCCCACACGCACGATGTGCTGTCCAAACTCGCGGTAGCTAACCATTGTCCAGAAGGTGAAAACTTGGCAGCGAAGATGGGACTCTTCTAAGCATCAGAACAACTGACTGTAAGAAGGTGGGTCTCATCCTGACCTTATGATGATCATCTGTGAGATATTGCTTTCCTGCAGAGGTGCAGATTCGAAGTATTGCATCGTACGATCCTATAGCAACCAGCGAACCATCAGGGCTCCAATCGATGGATGTCAAGTCAGCTTGCGGAGAGGCAGCAAGGTTAGATAATGACAGTGTTGGGCGCGGAGGGCAGGCTAGGTCATATGAACCAAATGGAACATTCCAATAATTGACTGCGGCATCGCGTGATCTGACGTCTTCTGAGTCAAATCAACGTCGGAGCAACTGATTTATTTTGCGCATACCCTGATACCAGTTGTCCCGGTGTGGTTGGACTCCATGCAACCACGAAAACCTAGAAGTTTCGTCATTGTGAGTTGCTTGTTGCCCTGTACGAAATTTACCTCGGCCTTGTGTGCTTGCAGTAACCTGACTGCGTCCGGACGTCTGATCTTTGGTTTCTTCATCATACCCTCCAAGGGCGGATGTTGTAAATCAGAAAGTTTCGTGTCATTCGAGGGAACGGTGGAAGATCCTCCTTATCCAAGTCACGTCGCGATACAACGGTTCAACATGATTGACGTACCATCCACAACCATCACTGCGGGACTGTCTTCGACCTCCTTTCTAGCACGCTTCTCGGCACGACCGTCCTCCGCGGAAGGTGAGATTGACTTTCGTTTGACGCCAGTCTCGCTGGTTGACACGGCCGTGTTAGACTCTCCGGGTGGTTGTGGGGGTAGCAATGTCGCTGGAGTCGGCTCAAAGGAGCATACGTGGCGCTCCAGCAAAGAGAAACCGCTCTTGCAGTTCTTCGCGAACGAGTCACCTTTCCAATGTGCCTCAACCTCCGCGTACAAAAGTGCCTTGCTAAGACGTTCTACGAGCTCTCCGCGCGGTATGTGTTTCTTGATATGATGGGAATGATCCAGCCGACTCTCCATACGCAGCGTGAAAGCAGAATGTTGAAAGCCTAAACTGGAGTCAAAGGAGTGACGGGCTGGGTGGAGAGTAGCGTACCGGAATCCTGAAAATAGGCATGTATGAGACAGTTGACCTCATCCGCAGTGATGGTTATGGGGACTGTCATTGCGGACTGTTGACCAGACAGACGCTCGGTGTGAGTCACAAGGAGGCGTGCGGAGTTGGAAAACACTCTGGTCGCTCAAACCACCGTGGGGTCTCCGAGTCTACAGTCCAAGTGTTCTCGTAGCGTCGTTTACGCCCCTGCTCGCTGATGATAGTTGTCGTCGTTCGCACTATGGGAGAGATATCTCCATGTTCTACTCTTTTACACAGTGTGGGTCTTTGCTTCGATAAGGCACTTGATTGTAAGTGCCACGTGAGGGCTCAGGTCGGCTCTGGTGCGGCCCGCCCCGTAGATAAACGGTCCACCCTTCTCAAGCCCGCCTTACCATGCCCGAATACGAGTTTGACATCGACCTCCCGTCCGAGGAGGAGGAGGATGCTTACGATGGCCCCGACGCTTACCTCGAGGGCGACGATAATGTGCTCGAGCTCGAAATCAGTCAAGAGGACGCCAATTCTTCCCGAGCACAGGAACGGGATCCCACTTCGATTGCTGAGATCCTGCGTTGTGGGTACTTCGTTGTACGCCCCTCCGGAGGAACCTCTCACACATTTCGTCCGTTAGCATTATTTAACCTTCAGCGCCTGCAGACTGGCTCCACGGTCGAAAGGATGTCTGGTTCCAGTGGGAATGGCAACGAGATTACCTATGGTGATCTCGTACGCCTGCTGCGGACAAGTGCCTTCAGAGGCGATCAAGATGAAGAAATTGCAAATAACGACAGCGACGATTCTACTAGTTCATGGAACAGACAATGGTATTCTCCCCACACTGAACCTCAGAAGAGGGGGGTTGAATTACTTATGAGTGGTGAATTCGGTCGCGTGGGCAACATAATCAGATCGAGAAAGGGAGACAAGAGCATTTCTCGTTCATTGTTGGAACGTACTTCCCAGCCTCGTGGCACTCCCTCTAGGGAGGAACTAATCAGCGTATGCTTCGTTCAGCTTCAGCCACTGTAATCATCATATTTATGCAACCGTAGGAATTGATACCAAATTCAAACGGTACAACTGTCGCCTCCCACGGCGCGAACCTTTATGTTGGACAATTTTCCAAAGGTAATTGTCATGTTCTGTGATACAATATCCATCGGCATCTCAACTTTTCGACAGATTCATCCTTTTATTACACATGCTGTCAAGGTCAGTCAGGAACTTGACCTACCTTCAGTCTCTTTTTCCTTCTTGCTCAAGTTCGATACAATAGATTTCCGTTTACATGTCTACGACATGTCATCACCACCAGCCAAATACTTCAAGCCCCAGCGAAACCAAAGGCGCAGAACGTCTCTCTTTGATGATCATGATCGCGACCACGAGTCGACCCTCAAGGTTTTGAAAACCATTCAGGGACACCCGGGCAGATGGACTATCACTGACTCTCATCTGAGCCCGGACAACGAAAGGCAAGGTTCTAGTCGTAGGACAAAATGTATTGCTTAAATCATATCATTCAGGATGATTTACTCATCTATTGTAAGTTACATGTTTTTTGATATTTCTCGCTTACCGTCACATGGTAGTCACCAACGGTATATATGACAAACACGTTAGATGCGTCTACGGTGCAGACACCTATCCGTTTTGCTGATCAAAGTCGTCGTCCTGGTCGGCCCGTGTGGGGTTCCCGCGCCGAAGATTCATTCGGTATTTGGAGTTGCAGGTTCTCAGCCGACGGGAACGAAGTAATAGCGGGCGGAAGTGGCCAGATTTTTGGTAGGAAATCTATTCGACTGCCTCAGTTTTTGCTAGGCCTGCTCACGCATCCTCCAGTATATGACCTCTTAGCTGATCGTAGATCGGTCAAGATTTCCGCGCATTCAGACGATGTGAATAGTTGTTGCTGGGCCGATACCGCATCTGGAAACGTTCTCATTAGTGCTTCGGATGATACGTTCCTCAAAGTCTGGTAATATTTTAACATCTTCTGCTTGTCCAGTTCGTTGATCCCTTTTTGCACCGTGGCAGGGATAGACGGTCATTAGGGACATCGCAGAAACCATCAGGTGTACTCGTCGGGCATACTGAAGGAATCACGAATGTCTCTGCTAAAGGCGATGGCAGATATGTCATCTCAAATGGCAAGGATCAGGCACTTCGATTATGGGATCTTCGCAAGATGTGCGGCAGCGACGAGTTTGATACATTTGCAGACCAGGATTATAGATGTCGAAATTACGACTACCGGTAGGGTCACTGGCAACATTATTCATTGTGTGCTGCTTACTGGTGTCTGTGCCCAGATATGGTCATTTCCCAAATCCTAGACGTTCTGCGCACCCAAAGGACTGCAGTGTTATGACCTATCGCGGGCACGCTGTCTTGCGTACCCTTATCAGATGTAATTTCAGTCCTGCAGAAACCACTGGGGGTCAGTACATTTACTCTGGGTCTGCGGACGGGAGAATACACGTGAGTAATAATTGTTCTCCCGTCTACCGTCAATGAACAATATTTTCCAAGATTTGGTCACTGGACGGTCGAGTTGTTCAAATTCTAGACCGTTCGCAAACTCTCCCAATGTCATGCGATCCTTCTGGTCCCGAGTTGGAGCCCCTATCTGGATCCCGTACGACGGTATGCGTACGAGACGTGAGTTGGAGCTCGAGGGTAATAACCACCACCACACGTTCGAAGTCTTCTGTCGTTAATGCATATTACAGGAACCCGTGATGATGAGTGTCGGCTGGGAAAGCTCTCGCGTTGGCGGAAGTGTTGTCGCTAGGCATGAGTGGAAAGGACTTTCGAAGATGGTTTACTCGCTGGAAGACTTTGAAGAGAAAAGGTGTACAGAACGTGCCCATAGGGCAGCAAGGCGAGCGACAGGATACAGGCGCGTTCCCGGCGCGTTTGAAGAGGTGGATGAATAATTTATTGGCGTGTACCCTACCTACGGGCGATGTGTGCTTTCGTAGCTCTCCGTTGAATGTCGATCACGGATACAGTCAAGCAGTGGTCGGTACAAATTTTGAGTTTATATTTTGTGTCACGATTACACTCTTTAAGTCCATATCATCAGGGAGTTCGGTGCAGTCTTTGATAGGCGCCCTAAGTTGAAATCAAATAAACCATCCTCACATCATGGCTCAGCTCTTCGGCTTTCCACCAGGATATTTCGTGATCCGCTCTGTCGCCACTGGTCGTTTGTGGGACGTTACCTCGGATGAAGTTGAGGACGGAACACCGATTATCCTATGGCCAGAGACAGAGCAGTCACTCGTTGAAGGTGGGTAACAATCTGAGCCGTCATGCTACGTCCGAGAACTCACCATTGACAAAACCTTCAAGGCTTGAGAAACCCCGAAGCGAATAACCAGGTGCGTAATCTCATAGGATTTTCGCGCAGTGGTCTCGCGATTCTCGACCCACACGTGTTCCTCAGGTATTTTTCATTGATACCTCAGGCGCTTTGTGCTCGCGGGCTTCGGGCCATGCGATCGACGTCGAAGGTATGGTCAATACGATGGCGGGCGAGATTAACTGTTGACCCAGATGCTTCACACAAGGGGATCGCCTTGTCCTGAGGCACAGGCGCCCAGTTTCCCAGCCTTATCCCAACGCATATTCTCATCCGCTTCCGCAATTCTCATACAACCCCGAGACCCAAGGGATATCTGTTTCGTTTTTATGCGATCCTGCATACCCACCTCCAGAGAGCGCCGCGTCGAATGCATGGCGAAGGAGGAAATATATCTTATCTTCCGTTCCGATGAGAAGGCCCAAATCCTTCATCGATAACGCGTCTGCGTTTCTCTCGACAACGGTCGCAGTCCCGTTTTCGCTACTCGCTGGAGCTGTGTCTGCACAGCCAAAGAGCACGCCGGAGGAAGTTTTTAGCGGAAACATCGATCTGGCGGAGGACGAAATGTTGGAACAGGACCGAGGAGAGGAAGGTGAAGTTGATGATTCTCCCGATCCCCACAGAGACCTCCGCCTCCTCTCGATCGACCAGGCGGGTACAGCACCCGAGGGGATAAACGCTAGGAAGCGTAGACAGTGGGAGATTTTGGCGCTGCGTCGAACCGTCGCTCATCGTCATACTCAATCCTGACGAAAGGAGTCAACCACTCATTTAGCGTTCGTTACTACGAGACAAGTCCTTGTCACGATATTTTCTTGTTGTTTTGCTCACTTAAGGTTGTGGTTGTATCATGCGTTAACTCACCATCACGATACCTTTATTCCACCAACACCTGAACATGCCTTGCTTGACCCATGCTCCGAAATCTGACAAGGGCACGAGTGGGCTCCTGTTCTTGAAAGGTCGTTGTTACTCGTATTACGTTCCAACTCGTATATTAGACCCCCATTTGATGGAATCCATAACCCCAGGCAATGAAGTACCTGAGCAGGGGACACCATCAGAAATTGATGAGATCTCATCGCACCGAGTTGGCCCGGGGAAGAGCGACAGACATGTCTGTTCAATTCACTTGATGGTAAGTACAGGTCCGTTGCGTGATGTCAGGGCGTGCTTATGGATATACCCTCCGTACGCACACATAATGATAATGACTCGGATGATGGGAGCCTGGGAAATTCAGGGGAATTGTTGTTGCCTTCGTGCATCCTCTGCCTCTTTTCCGCGATTTCAACTGCAAGTCTTTGAATTGATCGCTTCCCTGGCTAGTTCACTTGAAGCAACGCACGATTCAGAAAGTTGAAATATGAAGAATCAGGCAACTTTCTGTCACGTTGGTGTTATTCTGGCTGCTGTTGCCTGGGGACACCAGGGGCCCTCCCGTAATTCATCCAGGTCGGAGGCGGTGACATGGCTATCGGAATATGGACCGCAAATTGATCAGCCCTTCTCGAGGCCACTGGCTTTTTCGCATGCAGAATATGCGCGCTGTCTCGAGGATGAATCGGCCTCGTTCGACATTGCGATCCTAGGGATGCCATTTGACACGGGTACATCCTACCGCCCGGGCGCACGGTTTGGGCCGTATGCAATTCGCTCTGGTAGCAGACGGCAAGGACCATCTCGAGGTTACACCTTGGCATGGGGGAATAACCCATACAATTTAGGTTTGAAAATTCTCGATTGCGGAGACGTATGTCTTCGAGTCCAGAGTTCGGACATGGTTTCAGGTTGACTTGGAGCCCAGGTTCCCATTATACCTTTTGACAACGCGCTTGCGGTAGACCAAATGGAGGTCGCATATTCTACCTTGCTTGCACGTCCTCTCGCATCCCGCGCTAGCATATGGCCCCAGTGTGCTCTTCTGGCGAAAGACGGTCGCGAGCATCCAAGAATTGTCAGGTAATGATGTTTAGACGTCTTTCTCCGCGTTCTCACACGGCTGGTCCAGTCTCGGCGGTGATCACACCATCGTCCTTCCTATCCTCCGTGCACTCAATAAAGTCTATGGACCAGTCTCGGTGATTCATTTCGATGCGCATCTTGACACGTGGGGTGGATATCCTGGAGCCATAACAGATCAGTCGCGGGTCACCCATGGTACCTTCTTTTATGTGGCGAACGAGGAGGGTCTCGTTGCCAACTCTAGTATCCATGCTGGAATTAGATGCAAGCTCCAAGCGAGTACAAGCGAATGTCAGAGAGCCATGCTTTGATTGTTTTTCTAACCAGGGTATGGATGACATCGAGAACGACGAATCGGTGGGATTCCATTTCATAGCGAGCGATGACATCGATGACTATGGTGTCAATGCCATCATCGAGCGGATCAGGAAGCGAGTCGGAGGTTCGCCAGTGTACTTGAGGTTTGCTTTCTCCCGACGAAGAGCGAACTTGAAGTTGACCTCACATGCAGCCTCGATATCGATGTAATTGGTGTGTATGGCCCCAATGCTCGCCCTTGCCAAAGAGCGATGGCTGACCGCAATTGATAGATCCTGGCCTGGCACCAGGCAGTAAGTTTTCTCCCTACCTCGCGGGATCGAAGTACTCAGTACCATTGTAGCCGGTACTCCCGAAGCTGGAGGATGGACGAGCAGAGAAGTCAAGCGTATCCTCAGAGGTCTTGCCGGTCTGAATGTAGTGTTCGTGTCCCGCACTGCTCTGTATCACGACTTGCGCCTCATTTTCCCTCAGTGGCGCGGATGTTGTCGAAGTCACGCCCGCATACGACCACGGTAGGACCCGTGTCATTTAACCCCCTACTGATGTCTAATGGAGTGTGTACAGCTGAGATCACTGCCATCGCAGCGGCAGACATTGTCCATGATTTCCTGTCAATGTTCATTTCTTCCCAACCACCCAAGCCTGTCAAGCTTCCGGGTCCATGGCCAAGGGATGAGCTTTGAGGGCCGTTGTTCCAAGCATATTCCATTCGATTCTGCTCTCAAGCCTAAAAAAAGAGGTGGTAGAAACGGAAGGATAAATATACCACTGTCGGCTTACGGATGATCTGGAGTTTGTACTCCTTGGTGGAGAATCGATCAATCGATCAATAATAATACGATACATAGGTATTGCATTGGGAAGAAGTTATACAAAGGTGTCCTACAAATGGTCCATATGACACAGAAGAGGAAAGTTCGCTAACGTCAGTATTAACATTTTTTTTCTCAGCCTCTGCGTCCCCATTGTCCAGGAACACCAGACTCATACGTTGGAGGGCTGTCGGTGTACTGCGCCGATTGGGCTGGAGGGGCCATTACAATGCTGTTCCTTGGACCCCTGGGGCCCCTGACAGGACTGGCGCTCGTTGGCACGCCGGCAACCTGTGCGTCAACCGCGAGTGGCGACCGCGACAGGGGTGGAGGAGTAGGGTTGGAAGGAGTCTGGTAGTGTCCATAATAAGGATCACTGTAGGGGTCGTTTATTGGGGCAGGCGACGTGATGGTAGGCGCGTTGTATACTCCCCCACCAGGTGCATAGCTGTGATTGGTTTGAATAGTTGGACTTCCAGGAGCGTTGTATGGAGTCCCGTATGGTGATTGCTGTGAGGTGTGCCCAACCATAGTGGCTGTAGCGCTATAAGTGTCTGGACTAAATGCGTATGGATCATATGGGGCATGGGAGGACGGGTCATCTGGAGATGCATGAAAAAATAGCGCGTATGAGAAATAAGAGAAAACTTACAAGAAATGGCTCCAGGGTTATGGCCATACGCTTGTGGGCTATACGGATCATGGTTATACTGATTGTTCGCAGCGGAATCGTAAGGAGCCGCTACAGGAGCCGTGGAATGGACTACAGTGTTGGAGGATTGGTTGGAAGATGGCGGATATATGGAGGGGTTAGTAGTAGTAGTGGTATGTGTGAGGCTGCTGCCGTGACGTTTCGGGGCATAAGGGGATGAATTGTTGTACTCGTCCACAGCACGGGTGCCATGGGGAGCCTGCAAATACCCCGCTGCATAACCTCGCGCGCTACGACCATAGGTTCCCATACCAGCATTGCCTGCTGATGACATGGTCTGGTTATCGCGGAATGGTACGTCTTCTTCAAGGTATACATCATCTCCATCGACACGGGCCTTGAGTGGCTGAGATGGGTCGTATTCGTGGAAGACAGGGAGGCCAACCTCGGGCTGAGCTTGACGAGCCTTACGGTCCGCCTCCGCTTTGACGGCGTCAAGGCGCATTTGCTCGTTGGCGCCGTAGCCATTTTCGCCAATGGGGGTGCCGACTTTTCCACCCCACGCGTCGCGCTGGCGACGTCTGAGGCAGCATCTGCCAACGCCATAGAAGCAGCCGCTAAAGAAGAGAAGGATCCATGCAGCAAGAGTGAGCCAGACAGCATTGCCGATCGAGGCCGAACCGCCTTGTACGGAATCCATGCGAGATTTTGCAATGAAAAAGATGACGATGTCGAATATGAACGCCACGAGTGCGACTGCAGCAGCAAAGCCGGATACGCAGCTGCTGAAGCAAGTCATTGCCATCTCACGGACGTGTGCGAGGAGACCGAAAAGCGCGGCGACGGCGGCGAGGCCAAAAGCGACGATGTGAAGAACGAGGGCATAGGTGAGCCATTTGACGACGATTTGGGGTATTTGGATGGAGCTCGAGTTGCCGAGGAGGGTGTTTATGTCTTGGTAGGAGGGTAAGAAGTGCAGGGGACGAAGGAGAGAGCTACTGACCGAGCTCATATCCGACGGTCGCCTTTGAACAGGTGGTCGTGGTATCTACGACGGTGCAGTAACCTAAAGTACCAAAGGTAATATCGCCGTTTGTGTTGTCGACGGCGAAGGAGGCCTTAAGGAAGTAGACTGATTTTATGAGGGGCACTGAGAAGGAGACGACGGCGAGGATGACGGTCGCAGCGAGGGTGATTAGGAAGCCAGGCGTGGCCGGTCTGATCAGACTGCTCATATTGCGATGGAGGAAAGAAAAGAGGAGGTGTAATATGGCTGTGCAATCAGAGCGGGACGCTCCAGTGCAAGTAGTTCAGCGTCTTGGGCTCTCCCCGCACCGCCTTGCCGTTCTCCAGTGTCCCCCTCCACTCGAACCCGTTCTTCTCAAACACCCGTCGGCTGGCCTCGTTCCCCACGAACGTGTATCCCACCATGCAACGCACACCCATCCGCCCAATCGCCCACTTGGTCATGACCGCCCCCATCGCGGCACTCATGATCCCCCGTCCGTGGTGCGACGATGCAAGATAGTCTGTCACGGCCTCTCAGCAACCGTAGACCTCGAACTCAGACTCTCATACCTCCAAATGTCCATACGATGCTTGGATCACCGGCTACCTTTGCGTCATTCGCCGCCACTGCTTGCTGCCTCTCATCAGCATCAAGCACCTCCTCCATCTGTGCGCGTCTGATCCCGATATCCCCAAGATAGACGTCTGTTCCATCCACGAAAACCTCCCTTATGTGTCTGACCGGACATCCTCCGACCACTTTCAACGGTCCGTCTGGATTCGCGCGCTCTTCCTCCTTCAGCTCCGCCAGGATGTCATTGCTTTCTTTCACGATGAGCGCGAGCCACCCATCCGCATACTCGTCGCGGTACGGAATTGGCGGTCCTTCTAACCACACTGATACCTTGGGATCGTTGATGATGGGCGCCAGGCTCTTGGCGTCGCTCATGCGCGGGGGCGTTAGGATGATGTTATCGTTCGGAGCGGGGAGACGAAGAAAAGGTTCCCCGGTCTGTGGATGAATCTCTAGCGGATATAACTGGCTGACTGGCATGGTGGGCTTTGGAGTAAAACAGAGGAGGTCGTCCTTAAGTACACTCTCCAATCAATGAGTCATTTATGAAATCCTCGAGTCGGGTCGAATCACTGCACTGCCCACATGCCGTGGCGACAGAAGATCTAGAAGTAATGTGTCTAACAAAGGATAAATCTGCTATCTATCTGGGTCATGAGCTATACAAGGATAATCATTTGCTAGCCGGATATGCCTCGCGCGCGATCCTGACCGCACTCTCGACGGCTCCTATATTGACGCCGACACCCTGGGCAGCATCCTCCTTTCCTCCGGCCTAAATGGAAATCTTGTCAGCAATGGTTCAATGTCGACACGTTCTCTTACCTTGCCGCCCAACACCTCAGTCACTTTGGAAGCCCACGTCCGAGCATCAAACCCTCTTGCTCGAGCATCTTCGGGGACATAATTCGCATGTGCGACCTTGCCACCGTCCACATTGGTGCTGAACACATACACAGCTTTCTTAAGCTTCTTGCCCTGTGCGACAAGATTTTGGAGGATCTATTTTCCCCCAGGAACGGTTTACTTGTCGATCATCTCAGTATTTTGTGTACAACCCACCTTTGAGTTACCATCCACATCAATCCTCGCGAAATACCCTTGTGCGGCAGAATTTTCGCTGAAATAAGTGACCAGTGCGTCGATAGCCTGTGACAATCTCAACAACCAGTTGTGTATTTCGAGGCAATAGGACGGACCGCCTTGTTAAGTGCAGCTTCCCTCTCCTTTATCTGCTTGTCGAAAGCCTTTCGAACCGTTGCGAGGCGCTCTTTCAGTTCAGCTTTGACCAAAACCGAGATATCTGCCTGTCCGAGTTCCTGGGGTGTGTGAGGATCACATCAAAACGCGTGCACTAAATCTGGCTCACCACCGTCAGCGTCTTGAGACCAGCATCCTTCTCGTTCCCCGAGCTAGCTTCGAGCGCGTCAAGACGCGACTTGAAGTCGTTCGCGACACGCGTCGCCTCCTGGGCCTCTTGCCCAGTAACAGCAGTGATTCGTCGGATACCTTTGGCGATCCCCGATTCTTCGGTGATCACAAAGTCCTGGATGTCTCCCGTCTTGGCAACATGTGTGCCGCCACAGAACTCGATGCTGGTGCTTCTCCATTTCGGACTCTCGAGGTCCTTTGTAATTTCGTCGACATCGTACCCGAGCACAACCAGCCGCACTGGATCTGGGTAAGCTTCGCCAAAGACTGCACGGAGCCCGGGAATCTTGTATCCAGATTGAAGATCGACGTCCTTGCTGTAAACCTTGACGTTCCTCTTGATCCAGTCGACACTCATGGACTCGATCTTGGCAAGCTCTGGGAGGGCGATCTGGGCTTTGTGCGAAAAGTCGAACCGCAGCTTTGCAGGAGCGACAAGCGAGCCTTTCTGGTCGATATGGTCTCCGAGTACTTCCCGGAGGCAGAAGTTGAGGATGTGCGTGGCAGTGTGGTTACTACGCAGCGGCCATCGGCGTAGTTCATCGTATGAGGAGATGACTTCGTCTCCAACATCCAGTTTACCATATTTGAGATGGCCGGTATGCAAGACGTAGCCACTGTACGCCTGGACGTTCGTCACTTCAAAATCGCATGCACCGTCGATGACGATGTTTCCAGTGTCGTACTCTTGGCCACCAGCCTCTGCGTAGAAACTCGTACGATTAAGGAGAACGCCAAAGTTTGCACCTTCAGGAATGTCGGTGGTGGATCCAAGGAACTCGTGGTTGTAATAGATGCCCTTTACTATCGTTGTAATATTTCCGAGCTCTGCAGCGGGTAACGAGTTTTCCAAAGTGGATTATGTAGATGAACGGCACGCACGGTATTTAGGTGAGTCATCGGTTTTGGGTATCGCGTCATTCTTCTCTAGGGCTGCGAGATCATGAACGTCGAGCTTGACACTATCTACCTTGTCCCTCCTGAAGGTGCCCTTACTTGCCTCCTTCGACCGCTCTTGTGCAGCTTCAAATTCTTGCTCGTCGATAGTGAGGGAGAGCTCTTCAGCCATAAGGCGGGTCAAGTCGACAGGGAACCCAAAAGTGTCATATAGACGCCAGACATCAGCACCACTAAGTACGCTGGAGCCAGCTTCCTTTGCACGCGTGGCATATTGGTCGAAAAGTTTCTCGCCTCGATCCAACGTCCGTGAGAAAGACTCTTCTTCCTCGTCCAGAATTTCCTTGATTTCATCCTGTTTCTTCTGCAGTTCGGGAAAGATATCTCCCTGAAAGACGATCAGCGCGTCACAGCAACGCAAGGATATTTGCAAACCATCTGTTCAACTACGACAGGCATGAGGGACGAAAAGAACGAGCCTATGGGTGCACCAAGTTTCTTCCTAACAAATCGGCAACCACGGCGAAGGATCCGACGGAGAACATAGCCTCGGCCAACGTTGTTTGGTACACCACCGTCGCTCAGGGCGAATGAGAGGGTGCGCACATGATCAGCAACCACGCGGTAGGCAGTATCAATCCCATCGACATCCTCTGCACCAAATTTGCCCGTATATGGGCGTGCACCGCTAAGTTCTTGGATCTTGACCATGATTGGGTGAAAGATGTCTGTATCATAGTTTGACAACTTATTTTGGATGACAGAAACAATACGTTCGAAACCCATGCCAGTGTCGACATGTTTCGCTGGCAAGGATTTAAGGGAGCCATCTTCCTCGCGGTTGAACTGGATGAAGACATTATTCCAGATTTCAACGACTGTCGGGTCATCACCATCGACGAGATGGGGAACCTCACGACCACCTATTCGATCGACATGTATTTCGCTGTGGCGATTGTTGATATGACATACAAAGGATAGGCATCAGGCTTACCTGCAAGGACCGCAAGGGCCAGTCGGACCCATCTCTGCAAGGGCGGGTTAAGTAGGAGAGAGGATGAAAAGTCAAGAAGGTACCCCAGAAGTTAAACTTTGATGGAATGACGTGGGTCGGGTCTATGCCAAGATCAAGCCATGTTTGCCTGGCTTCGTCGTCGCATGGGATGTTGTTCTCTGGGTCGCCGGCAAAGTAGGTGACGTAGAGTCGCTCTTTTGGGAGCTTGTAGATCTGTATCAGCAGCTCCCAGCTGAAAGTGATGGCTTCTTTCTGTCGTGGAGGAAAAGGTGAGGGAGTAAGAGAGATTGGAAAAGGGCACCTGCCTTGAAGTAGTCGCCGAAAGACCAGTTGCCAAGCATCTCAAAGAAGGTGTGGTGGTAAGAGTCTTTTCCGACGTCCTCGAGGTCTGGAAAGAGGTGAATGAGAGGGCGAGCTGGTCGTGAAGGAATGCGGACCGTTGTGTTTTCCACCTGCTCTGATGCACTTCTGGCTGTTGAACGCACGCTTGAGCTTGCCGCGCTCCGAATTGGGATCGACCGTGCCGAGAAAGATGGACTTGTACTGTGTCGCGTGATGAGAATGTGGGGATGAAAAGAAATACGGGACGGACTTGGTTCATGCCGGCGTTGGCGAAGAGCAGGGTCGGGTCATCGTAGGGAATGGTGGAGGAGGAGGGCACGAAGGTGTGGTTCCTGTTGCGGAAGTAGGCAAAGAACTCGTCGCGGATCCTGCGGGCGGGCCATGGGCCGTTGTAGGTGGAGGCCATTCTGAAGGAAATGGCAAGTGATCGATAACCTCTCATATAGACGGACGTGACTCGGCCATGTCCAAATCAGGTGGTCGCCTAGATTAGATGAGATAATCGCGTGGCAGTCCGTGCACGTGCACAGAGTCGTCTGCCTGCCCTGAAGACGATCGATAACAGAAAAAACATGACTCTGATCTCCCTGCAGCCTCGGGCCTACTTTTTGGATCCTGTACCCGTAGCTCTTAGACACCATGGTGTACGTTTCCCGCCTCTTCTCTCCAATCGCCATCATGCTCATCATTCCCGATCAGTAACTTCACAGTAGGTGAGATTACATCCTTGTCCGCCCCGCTTTTTCGCCAGCCTCTCACCCCATGCAGACCAGGTCCGCGCCCTCATGGACCGCCCCACCAATATCCGTAACATGAGTGTCATCGCACATGGTCGGTCTTGTCCCCCGTGCTCCATATCGCTATCTAATCTACCCCCTCTAGTCGACCATGGAAAATCCACCCTTACCGATTCCCTCGTCTCCAAGGCTGGTATCATTGCGTCAGCAAAGGCCGGAGAAGTGCGTTTCACGGATACCCGTCCAGACGAGAAGGAGCGTGGTATCACCATCAAATCGACCGCCATCTCCATGTACTTTGAAATGGACAAGGACGATGTCACCGTCATCAAACAAAAGACAGACGGTATGAACTAGTCCTTCATACCACCCTTCCACTTTTCCCAATCTAATCTCATTAGGTAACGAGTTCTTGATCAACTTGATCGACTCCCCTGGACACGTCGATTTCTCTTCGGAAGTCACAGCTGCCCTCCGTGTCACAGACGGTGCCCTCGTTGTCGTTGACTGTATCGAAGGTGTCTGCGTTCAGACAGAAACAGTTTTGCGTCAGGCTCTCACCGAACGTATCAAACCCGTCGTCGTCATCAACAAGGTCGACCGTGCTCTCCTCGAGCTCCAGGTTCAAAAGGAAGACCTCTACCAGTCCTTCCAGCGCACGGTGGAGACCGTCAACGTCATCATCTCGACTTACCACGACGCTGCCCTTGGTGACGTCCAGGTTTACCCTGACAAGGGTACCGTCGCCTTCGCTTCGGGCCTCCATGGATGGGGCTTCACTCTCCGTCAGTTCTCTGGCAGGTATGCCAAGAAATTTGGTGTTGAAAAGGACAAACTTATTGCCAAGCTCTGGGGCGACAACTTCTTCAATCCCACTACACGCAAGTGGTCTACGAAACCGAATGATGCAGATGGAAAGCCTCTCGAGCGGGCTTTCAACATGTTCGTGCTCGACCCTATCTTTAGGATCTTCGATGCCGTTCTGAAACACAAGAAGGAAGACACCGAAAAGATGTGCGAGAAACTCGAGATCAAGCTTACTCCAGAAGAGAAGGAGATTTCTGATACCAAGGCTCTCCTCAAGACCATCATGCGCAAGTTCTTGCCGGCAGGAGAAGCTCTCCTGGAAATGATAGTCATTCACCTACCTTCCCCCGCCACTGCTCAGCGGTATCGTGTCGAGACTCTCTATGAAGGTCCCATGGACGACGAGTCGGCCATCGGCATCCGTGACTGTGATCCCAAGGCGCCTCTTGTTCTCTACGTCTCCAAGATGGTGCCCACGTCCGACAAGGGTCGTTTCTATGCATTTGGTCGCGTCTTCTCGGGAACCGTTCGCGCTGGTCCCAAGATCCGTATCCAGGGACCTAACTATCTCCCTGGGAAGAAGGATGACTTGTTCGTCAAGTCTGTCCAACGTACCGTACTCATGATGGGTCGCTACATAGAACCCATCGAGGATTGTCCTGCTGGTAACATCATCGGTCTCGTCGGCATCGATCAGTTCTTGCTCAAGAACGGCACTCTCACCACTTCCGAAACCGCCCACAACATGAAGGTCATGAAGTTCTCCGTTTCTCCCGTCGTGCGGGTTGCAGTTGAAGTCAAGAATGCTGCTGATCTGCCGAAGCTTGTCGAAGGTCTAAAGCGTCTCTCCAAGTCTGACCCTTGTGTCCAGGCTTGGATTGCTGATACTGGTGAGCACATTGTCGCGGGTGCCGGAGAGCTCCACTTGGAGATTTGCTTGAAGGTCAGATGCGCTGCTTTTCTGTCATCTAATTCTTGCTCAAGAATCCGTGTAGGACCTGCAAGAGGACCACGCAGGTGTCCCTCTCAAGATTTCAGACCCTGTCGTCGGTTACCGTGAGACCGTCAAGGCAGAATCTACCATTGTTGCCCTCTCTAAATCACAGAACAAGCACAACCGTCTGTATGCAAAGGCTTTCCCGCTCGACGAGGAGCTTTCCAAGGCCATTGAGGCCGGCACCATCAATGCGCGTGATGATTTCAAAGCTCGTGCACGTATCCTTGCCGACGAATATGGTTGGGATGTCACGGATGCAAGGAAGATCTGGTGTTTCGGTCCCGAGACCACTGGCCCTAACTTGTTGGTCGATGTCACCAAGGGTGTGCAGTACCTCAACGAAATCAAGGACTCATGTGTTGCCGCATTCCAATGGGCAACAAAGGAAGGTGTCTGCGCTGAAGAAAACATGCGTGGTGTCCGTGTGAACGTCATGGATGTGACGGTAGGCCCAGGTCACTGCTACCATCAATAGAATTCTTGATCACGATATATTTAGCTTCACGCTGATGCCATCCATCGTGGCGGAGGTCAAATTATTCCAACGTGCCGACGTGTTTGCTATGCTGCCTGCTTGCTCGCCACACCAGGTCTCCAGGAACCTGTCTACCTTGGTACGTTTCCTATACCTCGGTTTAACGCAAGACTAACGATCGTGTCAGTCGAGATTCAATGTCCCGAGAATGCCATTGGTGGTATATACAGTGTGCTGAACAAGCGTCGTGGTCAAGTTTTCAGCGAAGAGCAGCGGCCCGGAACGCCGATGTTCACCGTCAAGGCATACCTACCCGTCATGGAATCGTTCGGCTTCAACGGTGATCTCCGTTCACAAACTGCGGGGCAAGCCTTCCCTCAGAGTGTGTTCGACCACTGGGAGATCATGAATGGCTGTAAGTGATTATTTGGAGCGGACAATTCTGAACACTGATTGCATCTCTTTCTTTCTTAGCTCCCCTTGACAAAGGCAGCAAACTGGAGGAACTCTGCAGGGGCATCCGAACGCGCAAGGGTCTCAAGGTATATATTCTTCCCTGAAAACCTCCTCGCGGCTGCTAACGTATTTTGGCTCAGCCTGAAATTCCCCCTCTCGACTACTACTACGACAAGCTGTAATCAGCATCTAGATGCTAGGGTGCTCAAGACCAGATTACTATGACTTAGGACTTTGTTGTAACCTGTTGTATCCCAACAAATACATCTCTGTATTTCTTTGTTCACCGGTGCACCCTCATCAAATTTCATTCACCTGGTGCACCCTGACAACCAACGAGAGAATATTGGCGAGGTGGCACGTGGGTACGTGGAGATAGTCCGGTGACCAGACTAATGCGGGGACGTCAGACCTGATCACTTGCGAGAAAGGGGTACAATGACGCTCGGAAAACACTAGCCTCGCCCCCACTGTTTTCTCGTGCACTTGGCGTGATCTTTCGACACTAAGTTTCGGGAATTAGGAAAACGTTGCATTAGGTGGAATACAGCGTCCAAGGGATAGCGCCCGTGTATACCAGAACGAAGACCAGATGTCCAAGGACTGCTTGGAGGAATGGGCAACTTTGCATGTAGGATGATGATACACCTCGTCAGACCATTTGCTGGGTGTACAGCCCTCGTTCAGAAGCATACTCCATACATCGCCGTAATGGGTGGAACATTTCCGTTGCATCGGACTAATCTGTGGAGATTGGCCTCGTGCACCGCCGATTGAAATCAGCTCATTAAAGTCCAGGTCCTTTGTCTCGCAAATCAGCTATCTATACCCACCGTCCCCGTGTGAAAACCCCTGTTGTCCATTTATAAGTCATGTCATAGTCATGGGAGAGGATAGTCGAACTTTCAAGGAGATACTCATCGAGGAAGACCTACCAGAGACAGTCTCGGAGCAAATTGGCGCTGCGCTCGGCGAATTCATCGGCGGTATGCCTGGAACCGGAACTCTGGGGACGACCTGACCGAGTTTGCAAATAATTAACTCGGGAAGTATATCACGGCCTGGATGACTAGGACTTATGACTTATGGACAGCTCGAGTTCACGTTGACTGGATCCACATTATCAGACTCATTGATGTGAATTTAGGAAGCAAAGAGGATGGCAATCTCGACTCTTGAGGCTTGTAGAAAAGAGGTAAAAGGCCATATACGCTGTGTCTAAAATGACCCCATGACGCATGGAGATCTCTAGTTGAGCAATCTAGTCTTGACGCTTAAACGCGGAATGGATAGGGCCATAGAGAGTGGAGAACCAATATATCTTGCAC
>JBBPTO010000077.1:0-60215 GCA_038094155.1 Pulveroboletus cf. aberrans | reverse complement strand
TCTCCTACATCGTTTCTGACCTAGTAGACAAACTCAAAGACACAAAGGTCTTCACCAAGTTCAACGTCTGCTGGGGCTATAACAATGTCTGCATCAAGGACAGCCACCAATGGAAAGCTGCCTTCATCACACACAAAGGCCTCTTTGAACCCACCATCATGTTCTTTGGTCTGTCCAACTTTCCCGCCACGTTCCAGTATTTTATGAATGATTTCTTCCATAATATGATCGCTGAGGGTTGGCTTATCATCTACATGGATAACCTCCTGATTGCCTCTCCCAACAAAGCCACTCACACCAAACATACACGCCATGTCCTGGAACACATGAAGGAGTTGGACCTTCACTTGAAACTGGAGAAATGTACCTTCGCTGCCACCAAGGTGGAATACCTCAGTCTCATTGTCAAACCTGGTCAGATCGCCATGGATTCCATCAAGCTTGATGGGATTGCATCCTGGCCTGCACCCACCATGCCTAAGGAGGTACAATCCTTCTTGGGTTTCACCAATTTCTACCATCGGTTCATCTCTGACTACTCCTCCATTGCTCGCCCTCTTTTTGATCTTACCAAGAAAAACCCCATCTGGAACTGGACCTCAGAGTGCGACATGGCCTTCCACCATCTGAAAGACTTGTTCTTGTCCAAGCCTGTCCTTCAGCTCCCAGATCCCACTCGCCCCTTCACTATTGTGACTGACACATCCAAGTATGCTACCAGTGCAGTCCTCCTTCAGACTGATGACAATGGTGATTGGCATCCCTGCTCCTACCACTCCTCCTCATTCTCCCCAGCTGAAAGGAACTATGATATCTACGATTGAGAGCTCCTTGCCATCCTCTGTGCCCTTAAGGATTGGCGTCAATATCTCCATGGCACATCCTTCCCTGTCCAAGTCTTCACTGACCACAAGAACCTCACTTACTTCCATACTGCACAGAACTTGAACCGCCTCAAGCCAGATGGCTCCTTGACCTTGGAGATTACAATCTCAAACTTCATCACTGTCAGAATCTGTGGACTATGGAGGGGCAGGAAGGCCCAGACTACAGACATACATAAGTAATAGAAGTAGCAAGTGTAACTAGAAACTCACCTCAGTTGACACACAGATGGTAGGACAACTGAGGGAGTGAGATGAGAAAGTTGGACTAAAATAGTGACGGAGATTGAGCATATAAACTCCGATGTAACTCCGATATCATGTCCGAAATAGGAAATATAAGGTCCGAAGAAGGAAGAGGACCTTACCGAGTGAAAACACCAACTCCGAGATGCTCTGGAGCAGAGATGGCGGCATTGGTGTGCATCGACCTTGGAGTTGTGGCGATGAGCCTCGGAGGAGGCCAGAGGTCGGAGGGGTTACATTTTAACAGGATAGCTGATGTCTTGCCTAAGTGATTGGTTTCGGAAGGCTGAGATGAGTGGTTGTAGGGTGCATGCCCAAGGTGGGGTTTGCACACTTTTGCTTGGGCTCTGAGTTAGGTGGCATTGGTAGGTGTTCAGAGTTGAAATTCGGCTCCCATTTGATTCTAGGGCTGTGAACATAGCATAACTATGCAACATTTCCATGATGTGATAATGCATAATCTGAAAAAATATCATAGTGATTGTTCAATATCACATTTTATGCATAATCCCCCCTGCACCAACTTGGGGAGTCAATTTGACTATGCACAATGAGATTTCATGCATGGTGAATTGATGCAGTATGAAATGGTCGACTGTACTTTGATAGGACATGAATTAAGTACATCAATGGCAGCTTTTTTTGCCACCACAAAATTTGTCTTGATGATTTGACAATAGCACTATTTGCACCAGCTCCAGTACTGGCAGCAACAGAGCAACAGAATTGAGGAGGTTAACTTACAAGCAGATTTTTAAACAACATTTCTATCAGGTTGAGTTCACAATGGAATTTTGGCAGGAAAATGCATTCATGACCAGCTTCCTTGATCAGTTTCTTGAGCATTGAAATCTGATCATGGAAGTCCTCTTGCTGACTTAGCAACCTTGCCATGCAGCACCTTGTGCTGTTGAAGGGGCAGACAGGTGAACATTTTGTTTGCAAACCTTGAATATCAAATACCCACTGCTCAAGCATGAGTCTGCATAGGCTTCCTTGAAGTTGATATTCAGCCCATATGAGTCAGTGGCAACTCCAGCAAGATCATTTTCCTCTTCTGACATTGTGTCAAACTAACCCACTGAGCAAGTTATCTACAGAAGTCTCAGATCAGGAATTGTCAACTGCATCTGGTGCATGTTGGTCTTGACCATGGAGTTCAGAAATATTCCTTTGCCACTTCCTTGGTTGACCATGAGGCATTGTGACCACAGTAAACAGAGTGTCTCTTTTGTCCTTTATTTTTCATCCCATGCTGTGAACATTTACCCTTCATTTTTGTGGCATTACTTGCCACTCAGTGAAAGGAGATGATTGCATATTTTTGGAAGATTTTAGCGATTTTTTAGAGGCCTGCCAAATTTTTGACAGGTTGACAATATCCTAATTACATTTTTGGACAATCTGCTCATGTAATCATCATGAACAGTCTCTGGATATGTGGTCTAGATCTAACAAAGCCTTTTTGAATGAATGTAGCAGTCAGAAAAATTCAAAGTTCAAATTTGTTGTGTTTGACTGTCCTCAACTGTAGTGGTAACCAAGTATTTTCCTAAATCTGTAATTTAATATGTTAGCATGGCAGAACCATTCTTCTTATTTTAAATAAATTGAAACAGCTTATTTTTCCTTTGTTGGAAGGCTAAGTGTTTCTTACAGATTTGATAAATATTTTCAAAATGTTGTACAATATTTACTTGAAATTTATTATTTTTCCCAGGCAGAATGTGCTGATAGCTATGTGCCAGCTATGTCACTGGTAGCTATTTGATCATGCCTGTGGTGTAAGCCACCATAAGCACCATAAGATTAATAAGCCCAAATTGGATGTGAATTAGATGAAATTAGATACTTGCCATTTTAGTGACAACCTACTAATACAGGAACAACAGTGTCTGCTCACTATCACATGGGCTTGTAATGAATGTGGTGGATGATCAGACCACTATCATCCATGTGCCATTTAATAACAGGAGAAAACTTGAATCTGCCGAATATCTCTAGTTGGGGGTGAGCACTTGAGTTGTGGACATGAACTGCCAAGGTCCAGAACATGAAGTTCCCAGGATGATGACAGAGTTTTAAGTAACTCATCTCGGAAGCAAATAAAAAATGGAAGGAGTGCAATATGTGGAAGAGTTAGGGAATCACACATGTCAGATGGGATGAAGTAGTGTGTTGACAGTTGTAAAGTACAGTCAACTAACTCATAATGCATAACATTGTTATGCATAATACATAAGAAAATATGGGAATGAAAGAGCAGCTGCCACCAAAAAACTAACACCATAACACATATCACATCATAACTTAATGCATAGCACTATGGACTCCCCAATGCTATGCATTATGAGATAGTCAACTGTACTTGGATTCTGGGAGGGTGCCAGCTGGTGGTGGCACAAATGGAAATCAAAGAAAAATACAGTCTACTTCCTTGTAACCAATATCCCATCATAACAGATAGGTTTAGTTTGTGGTGATTTCATGACCATTCCCAATACCCAATAATTGATGGGTTTCAAGTTCTGTTGCATCTGGCACAACCAACACATGACGCATTTTGCAAGGTTTAAACAGGGTAAAAATGCCTTTCTAATTGTGACAACTACACTTGAAACATAGTTAGCCATTTGGCATGCATTATAAGTTCAAATGTCCTGACAGAAAATATGCTGGTGAAATTTTGAAGCAGGGGCACATGTAATGCAGCTGACACAATGTTGGTCTAAATGATGAATGGTGTTATTGCCAAAACTTGCATAGAAACATCACAACCTCCTGGGAAGGGAATGAATTATATCCTGTAGTTCACATGCATTGGTGATGCAATACTGCCTCGAGGCTAACACCAGAGGCATGGTTGAAAAAGATTGACATACTTATCCAAACCTTGACAGATAACATATCCTGCTTAGAACAGTTCATATGTTTCCAATATAAATCCAATTTTCTTATTGTATATATGACTTAATTATGTCTCAATTTCATATGGAATTATGTGTACATTGTATTCAATTGCATAGTTTTAATATGTTACATCAGTATTCCTATCCAAATTTTTAATTTAAAAACATAGTGGAATGCTGAGCCAGAATAAGCTATGTAATCAAGATGCAACATATGTTTCTATTACAAAGTTATAAAATTATTTAGTATGAGAACAAAATTTGTATGGTATACATGAGATTAAACTGATTTGACTATGATATGAAGGCTTACTGATGCCCACTTAGGGCTTTACTTGGGGAATCCATGCACTGGTTCCCTATGGACAACCTGGAGTAAGGCTTCTGTATTGTCATATCCATCCCAAACACATCTCCTTACCCTTCCGCATACATCTCTGATTCTGTCCTCATCATCTCTGATTGTCTCTGATTAGACCTAATGAACATCACTCAAGGACCAACTCAGACATTGTATTCCCATCGGACCTTCTCCTATTGGTCTAGATTTCAACACAGGTTCTGTCCTCCTGCATTCTTTATTCCTATGCTCGACCATATGCTCCCTCTCCATTTCATTCTTTATTCCTATGCCCTATGAACACCGCCTGTTGATCCTTCACATTGTCTGATCATTCTTGTTTCTGTTCCATATGATACCTATATTCTCTGTTCTGTATTCCGATCCGATTTCCTTGTATATAAATCTGAGACTCTCCACATGTACTCCTCAGTTTGAATATCAACTAAGTTTCCTCCCCTCAAGTCTCCTCTCTTAAGTCTCTCCTCTGCTCTATCTCTCTCCCTACTTCTTGCCTTCATCTCCTGAGGGCCGGACTTGAGCAAGGGCATGACACATACGTCCTGGGCCAATGCCCTCATACCTCTGCACCTCTGTCTTCCACCTCCATTGGACCTCCAGTCCATCTCTACCCTTTTCCTCCCTTTTCCCTTCGGATCTCTGCTGGACTTGAGCCCAGAGGATCTGGACTTGACAGTATATTCAAACTCAATCTTGCTCACTGTCCATCAATCCCATGTTTCACACCAGAACTGCTCACTCCAGGTCCTTGGAGGGCGCCTTCAGAAGCTCTTGCAACATCCCTGGAGAGTTCATCAGTTTTACTACTTGTAACCCCATCCCCTCCATATCACAAATCTTTGAATGACACTCCATCCTCACTGCACTTCCCCCAGACACTTCCACAGATAATAATCATTTTGAGGAGCTACATGACAACTCCAAAGCCACTGATACCCCTCAAGGATCAAGGTCCCCAGAGGTCAGAAGCCCCAAAGGTCCTAACTCTCCTGATCTGGGTGACAGCAGTGATGATTTTCCTAGCTCCGACAATGATTCCACACATTCCTCTTAACTCAAAGATATTGATCACAACTTCTATGAAAATCCTAATGCGGTCCCCCTGGCCTTTGAACTGTTTGCACAGCTAGCAAACACAATTAGGGATATGACCAGGGCTGTGATCTGCCACAAGGGCAACTCCGAGTCCTCGAAAACCAAGGTCTGAGAGCCAGATCCATTTGATGAAATGGATTCCAAGAAGCTCCAGCCTTTTGTAGTTCAATGCAAGCTGAACTTCCAAGCCAACCTGAAGTCCTTCAAAATGATAGGATCAAGGTAATGTTTGCTCAATTCTATCTCAAAGGAGTAGCATTGGATTACTTTGAACCGGACCTACTCAGAGCTGAACCCACTCACCTATGACTCTGTTGGATGGACGACTGGCAGTCATTCCTCTATGAGCTGCAGTTCAACTTCAGATCTCATGACCCCACTGCTGATGCAGAGGCTCAACTTCAATGTCTACAGATGAAGGATTTTCAGCATGTTACACACTACATAGTTGAATGGAATTGCCTTGCGAGCCAAGTCTGAGATTGGGGCCATGGAGCGCTCTGCTGGAACTTCTACAACAGACTTCTGGATTGAATCAAGGATGAAATCTCCTGCCAAGGCAAGCCCGACAATCTGTATGACCTCCATGCCATGGCCCAACAGATTGACCATCACTATTGGAAGTGAAAGGATAAGTTGTCCTGAGCTTCCAAGACTGCTCTGTTGAACTCCACAGGTCAGGCCTCCTCCTCCAAACACTCGACATCTTCTGTGCACACCTCCACATCCACTTCTGGCAACAACAAATCCAAGAACAACAAGTCTAAGGGTTTCTCCTCCCCATCCACCTCTGGCTCTTCCGGAGCTGCTAAGTCTGCCAAGGGAAATGGTAGTACTTCCGATTCCATTTCATCAAAGCTTGGCAAGGATGGCAAGCTCCTCCCAGAAGAACACCAGCTTCGACTTCACCTCAACCTCTGCTTGTTCTGCAGACAAGAAGGGCACTCCGCCAAGGATTGTCCCTGGTCTACCTTTAGGAACTCAAAGGCTCGAGCCACCTCTGCCACTCCGGCAGCTCTGCCCAAGACTCCCACTTCTCCAGAGGCAAAAAAAATAGAGTGTGACTCCTGTGGAACTACACAGGCCAGGAGTCATGTTGATCCTGACTGTGTCCTACAGGAACTCTGCCTCAACATGTCTGCTCTCTCTGATCCAAATTCTCTTCATCCTATAGTATCTATTTCTTCATTTAATTTGTCCTCCATTCCTGTGCTTCTTGACTCTGGCTCTACTCATTGATTTATCAACTCCAATTTTGTAGAAAAACACAAAATATTTAGGTACTCCATTCCTCCGATTTCTCTATGACTATTTGATGGTACTAATGCCTGTACAATTACCTGTACCATAGACCTTCCGATTACATTTTCCTCGGGTGAAACTACCTCCGATACATTTTATGTAACCTCATTGAATTCCTTATGTATGATTGTTCTAGGTCACAGCTGGCTCACCTACTACAATCCATTGATTGATTGGGTACTGGGCAGCATCTCATTCTGGACTTCTGCAGAGGAATGCCACCCCCAATGTCATCATCCATGTCTCCCTCCAAACCCAAACCCCCTACTCCAACCTCTGCACCTTCTCTTCCTGAGACAACACCCTCCGCTTCACTCTGAGCCCCTGGACTCACTTGCCCCTCCATTTCCTTCGTCAATGTGGTGTAGGTAACAGTAGTTCCCTGTCCTCATATCTGGCATATCCTGTGCCATTGAGTTTCATATCCAATTCAATCCGTCCTTGTCTGTCACCCATTGGTAAGTCAAACCTTCATTTTACTACACTGGACACTTTCATTTGTACATCCAGTACATCTGGTTCCATCGATGCAGTCACCAGATAGTTGATTCAATGATCTGGTTTTCAATCCAGTCGTACTCTTTACATATATTTAGAGTCTTGGGTGTGCCCAGACTATAAAAGTTGTGTTTCACACACAGCAATCCATCTTTCAACCTTTCAACCTTCCAATCTTCCAATCTTCATATCATCTATCTATCTCAAGTTCCATTCATCATCATCAGTGATCCAGCCATGTCTGTGATCATCTTCATCCTTCTCTTCTGATCTGTGAAGAATCAAGTCCTGTGCTCATCAGCTGTGTCTGAAGCATTAGGAGCTCTTCCAGATCCTCATTCATTTCACCTCCTGTAAGTCCTGGTTCTCTTCTGTGGAGCTCTACTCTACAAAATCTCCCTGCAACAAACCAATCGTCCCTTCATTTTCATTCTTTGTGTTGCTGACCTGCTAGTTTCCTATTTGAAGATGTATAGCAGTCTAGGTCATTCAACCACTCTTCATCTGGAGCCCACTGTGAAGGGGCATTCTAGACAATCCCCAATGGAACCCTCAGGTGCATCCAAGGTCCTCCCCTCAGGAAATTTTCATCCCTCTCCTCCACAACTGACATCTGACAGCTTCGAAGCATTCTGACTGTGATCCAGTCCACAACTGTCATGCGTCATTCCACGTCCAACATATTTTGACAGCTCCAATCCAAGCTCATCTCATTTTGTTCCTCACATTTGACATCTCTATTCTGATCCTGTCACTTTCAGATCTCATCTCGCTTCATATCTGACATTCATATTTCATCCGTGTGCCTAGTGGAGGGTTGACTCATGACTAGCTAGTGCCATTTTCATTA
The DNA here is from genome assembly GCA_038094155.1 of Pulveroboletus cf. aberrans. Taxonomy (NCBI): domain Eukaryota; kingdom Fungi; phylum Basidiomycota; class Agaricomycetes; order Boletales; family Boletaceae; genus Pulveroboletus; species Pulveroboletus cf. aberrans. Next base: position 52,070 of record JBBPTO010000077.1, on the reverse strand, counting down.
TTGATTTCAATTCGCATCACTTCATCTTCACTTGTTGTTCCCCCTCTTCATACATTCAATCCAATCTGCTTTCAATCTGGTCCAGTCCATTTCAATCTGGGACCGGATCCACCATGTTCAATCCGTTTCGTCACCAGATGCCTATGTGGGGCATGCTGCATGCTTATTCATTTGACAGATGTTCTGTCACTTTATTATGCTACCTTGATGACATTGATGACATTTGCACAGAGATGGGTCTCGATGACCAACAAAAGATCGAATGCACATTCTATTATGTGTCTCTCGATGAAGCGGAACTCTGGGAGACACTCCCAGAGGCAACTTCTGCTACCCCAGATTGGCTTTCATTCATAGCAGCCATTATTTCATTGTACCTGGGACGTGAATCTGCTAGTCATTATTTTGAAGATGATCTGCTAACATTCGTAGGTTCATCTCAGTCACAGCTGCTCCAAGGTCTCAATGATCTTGGAGCATGTATCGTCAATTCCTCAAGATCTCGTCTCATCTCATCACACTCAACCATCTCTCAGTACAGGAGTGAGACTACCTCTTTGAGAGTGGTCTTTCATCCAACATTCATGCATCCATCTGCAACTGGTTGCTAGTGGTCTGGTCTGACATTCATTCAGATGATCTGTATCTAATAGTAGACACCCTAGCAGCCACTAATTTCCTTCTTTCACATTGACCTTCTCATTCTGAACCTATGCCTACTCACTTGTTACTTTTCTTCATTGAACCACCGCAGGTATCCTCCACACTGGATCACACAGATCCAGTTAATGCTTCATTTATCTAACTTCCAACCCCTGTCCCATCCATTGTGTCAGATCTCATTGATCCATTCAGAGCTCCCATCGAGCTGCTCTCATCTTTTCTCACTACCATCACTCCAGACCCCATCGGTCTGGAGTTCATCTCATTCATACCACCTTCATCATCTCACTCATTCACCACACCGGGTCCTGTTGATCCAGTTTTCATCACATCTGTTCTACCCTCATCTCCGTCTCCTCTGCTTGTCACTGCTGTTGCTGCCACTCCCACCAGTGATGCTATCTTGGATGTCAATGCATCCATCTTCACAGAGGCTTCCACATTCAAGGTATCAATGCCTCTATCATACACTGAGCCTACCATTGTTTCTCCGGTCATACCATCCATTGATCCAGTGCCCATTGCATCCATTAAAGCAGCACATCCAGTCACTATTTCATCACTGGATACATTCAATCCACCTCTGCTACCTGCTGCCCCTCCCATTCATATCTCAGTTCTTTCATTGCCCCGCGCCAACGTACTCTTGTTCTCAGCCCTGGACGTCATCAATGATGTTCTGGATTCCCCTCCCCCATACTCAGTTCATCCATTGTCTCATTTTCAGCAACCTCTGTGGCTTGATGCCCAGGAGGTCATCATTAAAAGTCCTTTGTGGAAGGGAAGGGACTGTAAAGCCCTTCCATTTTCTTTTCCTAATTGTATTCTGCCACCATCTGACATTTCAGTCCGCCCTTCAGATCTGGATCCAGATCCTCTCAACCAGATAGGGACCCATCCTGTTCTTTTCACAGATTCTGTTCACAAAATTGGTCATTCAGTAGGTATAGATGCAGGAAGTATTTCTAATGAAGAAGATTCATCCGTGCATTCATTCGACTTCATACCATCATCCATCAACAATCCACCACCATGCATCAAGATTCCCTTACACTGTACCAATCATCCGCCGCTTTTACCCTCTGAAATTGCATATTAGTTGTTTCTACCCTGATGTTTGTCCAGTGATCTCTGTTTCACCCTGGTTCCCAAACTGGTGATCTCTCATATCATACCATCTCTTTTGATACTAAAAACAAAGACCAACAGAACAAGAAAAACAAAATCATTAAGATAGATTCTCATCTGTTTCATCTCTATGTACATTTTTTTCTTACACTGCACACACTTGTCAGGTGCAAGATCTTTGTTTTCTTTCATCCTCCTGTTATCTGGTTTCATTCCATTCCCACACACTCAGACTCAGGTTCTATCATCAAAGGTATAGAAGTGATAGTAGATCAAAGAAGGCAAGTCAAGTGGACCCTCACACCTCAGTTTCAGTTCTTTCAATTCTGTCAATGTGTCCCTTTCTCTGGTTCTATCCTCGAAGGCATAGAAGCAGAAGTCGATTAAAGAAGAAAAGTCGAGCAGACTCTTGCACCCAGTTTCATTTCATTTCATCTATTTCTACATTTCTATTCAGACCATACATCCTTACTTACATTTTGTTTGCTTCACATCATCCAGTACTGATAGTCTTGTCATCCAGCAGGTTGAATAGGACAGGACAGGACCAGATAGGACCAACCACAGACCTGGTTCACTTGGATCAGTCAACCCAGACACGGATCATTCAGATCCAGTCTCTATGTTACCTGGCATCCATCCCTTTCACAGACAGTTCATCCTTGTGCCTCTATTCATCATTGTCACTACTTACACCATACCTCAGTTCTGCTTCACTTCGCTGCTGAATGGTCTACCTTGTGGTCATTGCATCCTTCATTACCCATCATCCATCATCAGTCTCTCTCAATGCATTATCAGTCCATCACTCTGTCCATCTCCTGACCAGAGACTTAATCATCATTTCATTCACTTCACATTTGTCTTACCACCACTGCATCTAACTGGGGACAGTTAGTATTCAAAGTCCTCTGCAGATGTAGGGAATGGTAATTCCCTGTCCTCATATCCAGCATATCCTGTGCCATCGAGTTTCATATCCAATCCAATCCATCCTTGTCCATCACCCGTTGGTAAGTCAAACCTTCATTTTACTACACTGGACACTTTCATTTGTACATCCAGTACATCTGGTTCCATTGATCCAGTCACCAGATGGTTGATCTGACAATCTGGTTTTCAATCCGGTCGCACTCTTTACATGTATTTAGAGTCTTGGGTGTGCCCAGACTATAAAAGTTGTGTTTTGCACACAGCAATCCATCTTTCAACCTTCCAATCTTCTGATCTTTGAATCTTCATATCATCCATCTATCTTGAGTTCCATTCATCATCATCAGTGATCCAGCCATGTCTGTGATCATATTTATCCTTCTCTTCTGATCTGTGAAGAATCAAGTCCTGTGCTCATCAGCTGTGTCTGAAGCATTAGGAGCTCTTCCAGATTCTCATTCATTTCACCTCCTGTAAGTCCTGGTTCTCTTCTATGGAGCTCTACTCTACAAATTCCCCCTGGAATGAACCAATCATCCCTTCATTTTCATTCTTTGTGTTGCTGACCTGCTAGTTTCCTATCCGGAGATGTATAGCAGTCTAGATCATTCAACCCCTCTTCAGCAGTTGCCTATCACAGGGCCTGCAAGATGAAGGGTTCTGTCCCCTTCACCCTCTTTCTCTGAGACCTCTCCAACAATGCTTCAGCTCAATTGGCCTCCATCTCCGAAGATCCCAAACCTCCTCCAGATCTCTCTGGTATTCCCCTGGAGTACCACGATCTCACTGACATCTTCAGTAAAAAGAAGGCAGACATGCTCACTCCTCATCGACCTTTCAATCTGAAGATTGACTTAGAGGAAGGTGATGAGCCTCTGATCAGATGTCTCTACTCCCTTTCCCTGACCAAACATGAGTCCCTCAAGGACTTCCTGGATAAACACCTCCATATTGGATTCTTCTGACATTCCTCCTCCCCTCATGCAGCCCCCATACTCTTCATCTGCAAGAAGTATGGATCCCTCCACTTGTGCATCGACTTCTGAGGTCTCAACAAGATCATCAAAAAATACTGTTACCCACTTTCCCATACCTCTGCCCTCCTTGAAGCATCTAGCAGAGCAAAAATCTACATCAAACTCAACCTCTGGCATGTGTATCACCTGGTCTGCATCGCTGAAAGAGATGAGTGGAAGACCACATTTCACACACACTATGGGTCATATGAATGGTTGGTCATGCCCTTCAGTCTCACCAATGCTCTGGCCACCTTTCAGTGTTTCATCAACTCAATATTCACCGATATGCTGGACATTTGTGTTGTGGTCTATCTCAATGACATTCTTGTCTACTCCTGTTACGATTTATCCCAGATTACGCTTTTCCCTTTGTCTTACTGCTTACATATGCATGGGTATAAGTCCCAACTTGGACATTTCTTTCTTTTCATCGCTGACTACGATACCATGACTCACCATCCGTTCCTCTCGCACTTCACGTGCTCTTTATCACTTGCTCAGTCAGCGATTCCTTCCGCCACATTCTATTCCATTCCATGCCTACCCTGAAGTACTATATGTATATAAATCCACATCGTCGCACCTATGCTCCTTATTCTAGTCTTACCAGTTTCTACCTTGTCCTCTTTGTACCATCTTGGGAATACATTGTCCCCTCTCCACAATACAGGCCCAAGGGTAGCCTTAAATACCTTCTTCTCATTACCTCATACGACCCTTCATTGGGGAGTTACCACCGTTAACTCGGTAGTCCTTGTCATCTGTCCTCAATCGTAGGCAGACTCCTTGTCCACCATTAACTCGGAAGTACCTTGGCTGCCGTTAACTCGGTAGCAACCCTTGTAGCTGAACCTCGCTAGTAGGAAGGCTCCTTGTAGACGTCTTGCGATCGTCAAGCTCCATCGCCACCTTGTCCACAGTTTAAAGACCGCAGTCCTACTGGTTCTATGCCTGCCCTTCCCCAGGTCAGTCATAACAACTCCAATGACATTGCCTTGCATCGGAAGAATGTCTGAGAGTTCCTCTGACACCTCTGTGCAAATGGCCTTTACCTCAAACCAGAGAAATGTGAATGGCACATGGAGTCCATCAAATACCTCGGATACATCCACTCTCCCACTGGGCTCTTGATGGCCCCTGACAAGATAAAAACCATTCTGGATTGGCTGAAACCACAGAAGATCAAGGACATTCAGTCCTTCCTAGGGTTCACGATTTTCTATCACAGGTTCATCCACAACTACTCTGACATTGTGGTCTCTCTTACCCATCTCATCCACAAAGGAGTTCCTTGGAACTTCTCAAAAGACTGTCACAAATCCTTCAACCACCTCAAGGATGCTTTCACTTCAGCTCTGGTCCTGGTCCATTGAACTCCAGACTCTTTGATTACCATTGAAACTGACACCTCTGACTATGCCATTGCCAGCATCATCTCCATTTCCTGCTCCGATGATATTCACCCAGTAGCATTCTATTTTCAGATGCTTACCAGAGCAGAACTCAACTATGACACTCATGACAAGAAGTTGTTGGTGATTTACGAGGCATTCTGGAATTGGTGGCAGTCTCTTAAAGGCTTCACAACTCTGATTGACATTGTCATGGATCACAAAAATTTAGAATATTTTTTCTCCACTAAACTCCTCACATGCCAACAAGCATGCTGGTCCAATTACCTCTCCCAGTTCAATCTCACAGTCCAATATCATTCTGGTAAGCTCAGAGCCAAGCCCAATGTGCTAACTAGACATTGGGACGTCTACCCCAAAGAGGGGGATAAGGACTATGCTCATCTCAATTCTGACAATCATCAACCCATCTTCACTCCCAAGCAGCTCACTATGTCCCTCCGAGCTTCTTACCTCACTGCTCTGACCCTCTGAGCATCTCTCTTGGTCAACATCGAGCAACTTGGATCTGACATCCTGTTCTTCCTCCCCAATGATCCAGTCTTGACTCCCCTCCTTTTCTCCAATTCCATTGATGACAAATGATGGACCATATCCAGTGATGGATTCCTCCTCCATGATAATCACATCTATGTCCCTGAAGCCAATGACCTCCATCTCCATGTCCTCCGATATTTCCATGATCATCCCACTGCAGGCCACTTTGGACAGAACTGGACAATAGAGCTCATCTGACATGAATACACATGGCCTGGAATCAGGACATTCATGAATGACTATGTCCACTCTTGTACTGCCTGTGCCTGTGCAAAGGTCCTGAGACATCATCTCTACAGTCTCCTAAAACAGCTTTCAATGCTGGAGAAGCCATGGAACTCCATCTCCATGGATTTCATTGAGAAACTCCCTTCCTCTGACAGATTCATAGCCATCCTAGTCATCATCGATAGGCTCTCCAAGCAAGCCATCTTCATCCCTACCCACGACACTGTCACTTCCTCCAATTTAGCCAAGTTGTTCCTGATTAACGTGTTCAGTAAGCATGGAGTCCCCTCATACATCACCTCTGATTGGGGCTCTGAGTTCATATCCCACTTCTTCTGATCACTAGGTAAGGCTCTTGATATGCGACTCCACTTCACCTCTGGATATCATCTGGAAGGAGATGGTCAAATGGAGCATGCAAACCAAACACTCGAGCAATACCGTTGGATTTACTGCAACTACCAACAGGACAATTGGTTGGAGCTCCTCCCACTTGCTAAATTCACATATAACAATGCTCTGAGTGCAACAACCAGAGTATCTCCCCTCTTTGCCAATAAGGGCTATCACCCAAACTTTTCAACCTATGCTGATCTTGACATCACCTCCTCTGCAGCCCAATCATACATTGTGGATTTAGATCAACTCCATGAGTTCCTCTGATCAGAGATGACAGAAGCTCAAAAGCCATATCAAGGCCCTGCTTATGCCAAATGAAGTCCTGCACTGGAATCAAGATTGGAGATCAAGTATATGTGAAAGCAAAGTACAGTGACTCCAAAAACCATTGCAATGTTTGCTATGTTTAGAGTGTATGCAGTGTACTGGCTATACCCGTGGGAATTACACTGAGCATTGGTGAGACCGAATTTAGTTATGGCCCCTGGCTACATAACGGTCCACGGGTCACGTGATTCTGTCTGGTGGGTCTGGAGATACGTCCATTACAAAACAGCAATACCATTGCAACAGTTTTTTCATATTTGTGCTGATGCATATAATCTCCATTAAATGACATGATATTTGGCTTTCTTTGGTTATACAAACAAAGATATACTTAGAATGATTGTGTCTGAGTTTAGATATATTCAAACTCCTCTTTATTTGTAATCACTATTATCATATATGCTACCTTTACTACCCAGAAGAATTTTATTCTCTATGCTTGATGCTGGTCACTCTACTTGCTTATACTGTTGTAGACTGCTCTACTATATTCGGACGTCGAAAAAATGAGCATTTTGAGCTTTTAAAGTCTTGTGGAGGTCACCTATGGACACTTTTCCCTATCAATATTTGACATACTATGTATTTGATTAGCTTTTGCAAGGCAAATAATGCTATTTAGGATACCCAAACCATTTCTAATATCATTAGAAGACCCCTCCCCATCAACATAGTCCTTTATCACATGAAAAAGTCTACCATAAAGGCTGTGGTAATGAAGAAACCTGTCCTATACTTTACAATTCTATCTGCTAACCCATCATTAAGCCATTTTTCTGGCCCCAATTGCACCCATCTAACACCATATGATTGATTTGAATTCCTTATAACCATATAATCTCCTTCAAGTCCAGTTCTAATGCAAATAAACATGATTCAAGTAAACTTTGTAATGTTTCATAGAAAGAAGAGCACATTTCTTGATTGCCACAGCCTTTATGCTAAACCTTTTCATGTGATAAAGGACTATGTTGATGGGGAGGGGTCTTCTGATGATATTAGAAATGGTTTAGGTATTCTAAATAGCATTATTTGCCTTGCGAAAGCTAATCAAATACATAGTATGTCAAATATTAATAGGGAAAAGTGTCCGTAGGTGACCTCCACAAGACTTTAAAAGCTCAAAATGCTCCTTTTTTCGACGTCTGAATATAGTAGAGCAGTCTACAACATTATAAGCAAGTAGAGTGACCAGCATCAAGCATAGAGAGAATAAAATTCTTCTGGATAGTAAAGGTAGCATATATGATAATAGTGATTACAAATAAAGAGGAGTTTGAATATATTTAAACTCAGACACAATCATTCTAAGTATATCTTTGTTTGTATGACCAAAGAAAGCCAAGTATCATGTCATTTAATGGAGATTATATGAATCAGCACAAAAGTGAAAAAACTGTTGCAATGGTATTGCTGTTTTGTAATGGACGTATCTCCAGACCCACCAGACAGAATCACGTGACCCGTGGACCGTTACGTAGCCAGGGGCCATAACTAAATTCGGTCTCACCAATGCTCAGTGTAATTCCCACGGGTATAGCCAGTACACTGCATACACTCTAAACATAGCAAACGTTGCAATGGTTTTTGGAGTCACTGTACCTCTGTCAACCTGACCCTCTCCGAAGCTCTCTGACAAAAACCTTGGTCCTTTCCTTATTATTACTAAACCTGGTACCCATTTATTTACTTTACAATTACCTGATTTGCTATGCTCAGTACATCCAGTCTTTCAGATCTTTCAGTTAGAACCCTCTGTTCTGAATGTTATTCTGAACCACTTTCAACCTCTGCCACCTCCAATCGAGGTTGACAGAGAACCCAAGTATGAGATTGAGGAGATCCTAGACTCCAAGATTGATTGGAGAAGGCATCATTGCAAACTCCTGTACTTGGTCTGTTGGCTTGGCTACCAGAGAACAGATGACAAGACTTCCTGGCTTTTTGCCATGGAGTTAGGTAATGCCTCAGAGCTCCTTCAGGACTTCCATCGGAAGTACCTGGAGCAGCCTGGACCCCTGACCAAATAACTAGTCCGATGTTCCATTTTTCTTCCTTCTTTAGTTATCACTCCGTTTTTCATTCTATTTCAAAAAAAACACAATATATGTTCAACAAAAAAACAAACAAACAAAGAAAAAACTACACTATCTATGCTTCCCCATCTTCTTTCTCCAACCAATCTCTGATGTCGCTGTCGCTTTCCTCTTCCTCCACCTTCACTCCAACCCCCTTCTCCTCTGTCTTTTTCTCCTCCCTCTCCATTTGTGTCCCTGCCTCTTGGAATTCTCTTCTCTATACCGACACCATCCCCACAATCAGTCTGAGGTGCCCCACAATCTCATGGAGCACCTCAAGGAGTGCCACATTGGTCCCTCCACCTGACTGTGATGGCCCCACCTGGATTTCCATGATGGGCTTTGCCCACTTCCTCTTCTTCCCATCTCATGGCGACTCTGGTATCACCACCTCCTCTTCTGCCCTCATGCACATGATGTGCACCCTGGTGCACCCCACACATGCCGTCCCCTTCATTTCTGACAGTGGCACACAGGCCTCACCCCGCCTGCAGCACTGGTTGCAGTCATTCACCTTCTATTCCCTTTCCTTCCTCTTTCTGCAGCCCTGTTACTTCACATTGGACCTGAGCTCAATTGGGCTGTCCTGCTCATTTTGGTGAGTTCTGTCACTGCCCATACAGACCACTCACCTTGTGGCTGGTGGCCTGTTCCTTCTCCTTCCACTCCTTTACAGCCTTTTGCTTCACGTCTGCCTCTTTCTCGTGCTCTGCATGCTTCTTCGCCTCCTGGGCCTCCTGTTCCTTCATCTTGCACTCCTCATGCTCTCTTCACTCCCACTCCTCTGCCTCATGTCTGCAATGCGCTGCCCATTCCTGCTCCTTCCAGCATTGAGCCACAGTGAGCTGGACCTGGAGCTTGGCCATCTCATTGTCAACCAGACTTCTTCACAGCTGCTTGACATGGTGAGGGTGGTTGTTCGAGTTCAGGAATTGAATGAACTCCAATCCATTTTTACAGTGCCACAAATTCAAACCCCACTGGGCACTCCTGAGTTGTTCACAGATTCCACAAAACTATTATTGAACAATAGGTGAACTCCTGCATTGTTCTGGGCCTTGTGGGCTTGACCCTAAAAGGGGGGCACTGTTATATCCATCCTGAACACACCTCCTTACCCCTCTGTATACATCTCCAATTCCATCCTCATCATCTCTAGTCATCTCCGATCAGACCTAATGAACATCACTCAAGGGCCAACTTGGACATCCGACATTGGACATCATATTCCTGTTGGACCTCCTCCCATTGGTCCAGATCTCAACACAGGTTCTGTCCTCCTGCATTCTTTATTCCTATGCCCTATGAACACTGCCCGTCGGTCCTTCACATTGTCTGATCATTCTTGTTCCTGTTCCATATGATATCTACATTCTCCATTCCATATTCTGATCTGATCTCCTTGTATATAAACCTGAGACTCTCTGCATGTACTCCTCACTTTGAATATCAACTAAGTTTCCTTTCCTTGAGTCTCCTCTCTTAAGTCTCTCCTCCACTCTATCTCTCTCTCTACTTCTTGCCTTCATCTTCTGAGGGCTGTACTTGAGCAAGGGTGCAACACATATGTCCTGTGCCAATGCCCTCATACCTCCGCACCTCTGTCCCCCACCTCCATCAGACCTCCAGTCCATCTCTACCCTTTTCCTCCCTTTTCCCTTTGGACCTCCCCCAGACTTGAGCCCAGAGGATCCAGATTTGACATGTATGAACATTCATTTGAATGAATATTATCTCAGTGAGGATTATCAACTTACCTATGTAGGTAGTTCAATATCAGCAATGGGGGAGATAAGAGGCCAGTGTCTGACACACAAACCTCTAAACCAGTTATCACCATATCAGTTATGCAGGAGTTTGCAAATGGGTTTTGCTTGATGATTTTCTTGCAAGGTTCAAAGTGATGATAAAGATGTGAATTACCAATGTCAAAGTACATATTTTGTTCTCTGAGAAAAGACTTGTACAACTCAACAGTAAGGAAAATTTCATTTTTTACAAAACTCAATGCATCTCACAACTTTGGAGTATATCCATACCCTCAGAGGAATCTTATTCTGACCCCACCCATTCCCTCTGCTGCTATTCTACCAATTATTTCCATTATTGAATACTGGATGGAAGGATCTCAGAAACAATTATCACAAGCAATTTTTCAACATCTAGTAAGAGTCTTACAATAGAGTGGTCAGTGTATGCATAACTGTAAATTCCTTCTACATTAGCAAAACCCAAAAATTGCATCTCCCTTTCCCATAGCACATGTACCATAGTCCATAGTGCCATGGTGCTGGACAGTTCTGGACAGCAAAACCAGATTTTACTGATGTACACACAAGGTGATTGACCTATTGGTCTTCTGCTGGGCAGTTTACTTGACCTGTGGATTCAGAATGGTAGCTGCATGCTTGTGTTCATTTTGTTTCTGAAGTGCTGGCTGAGTCTGTAAGAGCTTTTGAATGAATAATCAGCTGATAGCATTGATATCCATGTGCTGGAAATTAAAAGTCACTGCTGAATAGATGTTGACTTGATCTGGGCCTGGAAGTTAACTGCTGATAAGAAAATTACCTCCTGATTCCGGAGTAATGTTTTCAGTCAGCCCTGCCAGTTAACAGTGACATTTTTGATCATGTGGAGTGAACTTCCATCTTGGTTGAATGCTTGTACTTGACTACAAGGGGGCTGGCATGGGCTTGAAACTTTCCAAGATTGGATAACCATGATACCCTTCTATTCCAGATATGTCCTGAATGCTGCTTGTTGCAATGTTAATTGTTTCTGAGGAAAAAAATTAATACAGTACTTGTTATGCTGGCTTCAGGTAGAAGACAAGCATACCCTTTAGTGGAGTCTAGTATCAAAGGGAAAAGATAAGTTGGGCTTGCCATTCAACAAGAAGTGAAGCTGACAAGACACTGTATACTGTCTGCTGACTCACACTAGCCCTGAAGAGTTAAGAAGATAGAAACAGGTTATGACTGGGAATGCCACAAGAACTTATCTGAAAATTTTGGGCATGCATTGCATGCCTTATATACTACAGTGCATAGTCCATGCTAGTAAGGCTGTGACTTGTGTAATTAGGGTAACTTTCCACACATGTAAAAGTATGGGGTATATTGTATAATGTTAAAGAATGTTCTAGTAAGCTCTAGAGTGTGATGTTTACCAGATACTAGATTTATCATGTAACATGTAACATGATCTGTTAAGTAAATTTAAAGGTAGAGATTAGGCAAAGAGAATGAAGGGAAAGCATAGCTTGGGTGAAATTGTATCACTACCTCTGTCCTAAAAATCAACTTTCAGATGATTGAAAAGCCATTTTTTCATTGTAAAGTTCTCACAGAATTTAAACTCTAGAGAAGCAAAGTCTGTCTCCAGTATTCTTAACTTTTGAGGCTTGGAGGGGTTTGCCACATGGAATTTCCTGATTGTCTCATGAGCATTCTTCAAATCAGGCTCCATTTGCTGGATTCTATTCTCTTTATGTCTATATAATGCCCTTTCATTTAGAAGTCTATGAGGTAATCTACCTCATATTCTTCATTACCTTTCTCTGTAACTCAGATTGATGCCTGCCGATCAGCATTCTGTCCTGGAAGATGCTCTTTATAAGATTTGATGTGGCTTATATTCACTACTAGGTGAATATGCATTGAATTTGAGAGCTTCAGCTCTACTTAAGGGCCTAGCCACCTCTCAGTCACTTTTGGAGGTTGGCATGTGACTCATAAGTTAAGGTTTGTTATGACCAGCCATACTTTATTCCTGCCTTCATATGCAAAGGCCACAAATGATATTTATCAGCCTGCTCCTTTATTTGGTGCTGTGCCTTTTCTGAGTTAGTTTCCATTCCTTCTGTAGTTTCAGCAAAGTTTATGGCGAGGCTGGTGGTAGCTGGTGCCTTTACGGCTCTATTTTGATTCGGGGTATACATTCTTTTTATTTCAAATGATGACTTTTCTGTTGCACTGTGGCATCCATTGTTCTAGCTAAATTGCTCCAGCACCAGCCAATTGAACCACTCTTCTTGTTGTTCAGCAGTAAAGAGTTGGAGATACTGCTGAAGGTCTTGACTTACTCTCTACATATGCCCATTAGTTTTTAGATGAAAGACTGTTATCCATTATGGTAGATAAAGAAAGTCCATGATGCTTTCACACATTGTTGCAATAGAGCTTGCAGTTTTTAGTGCCAGAATTGAAACAACTCAGAACAAGTGAAGGCTCTAGGTTGCTCAAAGGTCAAAGAGAGAGAAAGAAGAAGGATGAGTTGATGTCTTTGATGCTGAGAAATCACCAAGAGGACAAGACTGTTCTTTGGTGGCTTGATTCAGATTCATCTCCTTTATATACTACATAGGATTTGTACATATTGTACACTAATCTAAGATGTACATACTGTATATGCATGTGTTTATGATTGTGTGAGAGCATGTCACAGACCTGCACATGCCTAATGTGCAAGGATGTGGAGGAATGGATGATTATACATGAATACAACAAGTGAAACATTAGTTGGATCTCAGATAAGTGGTTATGAGTTAGAGTGGCCCATTATGAACCATTATGAACCATTAGAGTTCTAATGCTAATAAAAGTGTCAGAGATTGAAGTGGGCTCTAGAAAATCTATATTAAGCATGGAAATGATGTGGATTATGAATTAGTTGATTGTAACAAGAATGTTCTTTTGCATGGGAATAAATTCAACATCCTTCAAGAATCTATTTACCACTACAAAAATAGCATTAAATTCCTTTAACTCTGATAAGTCCATTGTAAAATATTTGCTGATTTCTTTCTATGGTTCTTCAGGGATTTAATTTGAGTAAAGCTTTTCAGCTGAAGATACATTTGTAGGCTTTGTTCTTGCATATCATTCATATTGAAAGAAATGGTCCTTGATCTGAGGACAAATGCATTTCCACTACCTTGATGCCAGTTCATAGGTCCTATCACTTTCTCTGTGTTCTGCAAGGGTGGAGTTATGATAAAGTGTGATTATTTTATGGCTTTGTCAGGCACATCTTTTTTTCATCTATTTTTATGAGTCTGCATAGCTGCTTCTTTTGGAAGGTCTTCATTTCTAGCATGTCTTGTGCATTTATCACCTCATCCAGAAGGCTGTTCAGATTCACATCTCTGTTCAGTGAACTCTTTCCTCTGAGATTACTACAACTCCTTTATTGTCATTTTATACTTCAACAGCATGATCCTCTCTTCTAGAGAAGGCATCTGCCTTTTTCTATTGATGTGTCTGGCTTCCTTGTTAATACATAATCTAATTGGGTCAAGTACTGGGTTCATTTCACTTGTCTCTGATTCTGATGTTGTGCCTTTATGAAGTACTAGAGGTTTGCATGATCTATCCAGATTTCAAACCAATTTTTGGCACCATCTAGGCAATCACACCATTGTTCCAATGCATTGACAATGGCTGGCACTTTTTGGCCTGTAATGGATTAATTGCACTATTCAGGTGTGACCAAGTGTGATGAGAATGCCACTAGGTGCTGTCTTCCATTTTCTTCTGTCATGCAGAGTACTGCTCCTGTGGCATAGTCTGAGGTGTCACCTTTCAGTCTGAATTCTTATTGATGTCTGGGTAGCTCAGGATAAAAGCCACTGTGAAAGCCTCTTTTGACATATCAAATGTTGTTTGTTTCTTCTCTGCCCATTGCCATGGCATATCCTTTTTTGTGAGGTCATAAAAGAGATCTTGCCATGAGAAGTCTCAAATGAAGTGTTGATAGAAGTCAACCAATTTGTGATTCCTTGTTATTTATCTTTAGCCATGGAGATTTCCTCCTCCAATACAAACATTTCAAACATTTCAATCTCTTTTACTGAAAAGTAACATTTTTCTGATTTCACAAACAGATCATGCTCTGCAAGTCTTCTTAGCAATTCTTTCATGATATTGTCATGTTCTGCTTGATCATTCATTTTTTTTGATTAGAACATCACCCATATATACAATGCAGAGATTTTGCATGTTATAAAAGATATTATTTATCATAGCTTGGAAATCTGTGGGAGAGTTGCATTGTCTGAGGAACATTACCATGGATTTAAAGCTCCCTCAGTGTAGGTAAACACTGCCTTCCATTCATCTCCTCCCTTGATTCTTATATTGTTGTTCCCCCACCATAAGTACATTGTTTGACTCCACAGAGCTTGTCAATTAACTCTGACATTAAAGGTAAGAGATAAGTGTTCTTTAAAGTCCATTCATTAATATATCTGTTGCCTTGGACCATGATTTTTTTCCTGTCCTTTTTGAGAATGAAGAATATCAGTAAGGTTTGTGAAAACTTGGACAGTCATATATAGCCTTTTTGTAACTGTTCATCAATAAATGCATCCACATCTGCCTTTTGATTAGGGGACAAATTAAACAGCTTGGCCCTTCATGATATAAAGCCAGCTTTTAGGTTAATGTGATGGTATTATGTTTTCTATTCTGGCATTTTTCAGAAACCTTTGAAAACACATTTTTGAATTTATGAAGTTATTCCGGGGGGAACCAGCTCATTGATCTCCTTTTCTTTTTCCTATGCATTTTTCCCTTTTGTTTCCTTTATTATTGCATACACATGTGGGGCATTCTCAAGCTCCTTTTCTTTAAGATATCTCAGCAGCACTAGTCAGTCTAACAATAAATAGCATGTCCTGTGGCATTGAGTGAGCTTTACTACTCCTTTCTGCCAATCAATCTCATGGTTGTGTTTCACAAGCTATGTGTATTCTAAGATGATAGGGATTTCTTTCAAATTCACCACTTTGGCTATTGTTCTTTCCCTGTGTGCTTGGTAGTCAATGATCAGTTCTGCATATTTCCTGCAGAGTCCTTTGTTCCATCTGCAATAAATACTAGAATAAGATTGGCAACTTCCTCCATGTGAATTCAGTTTTCCTCATTCTAGCTTTTGTCTATAGATACTCTGTTTTCCCCACTATCTAACAGTGCTTGGATTTCTTTCATATCATATTTTTTATTGCTGCACCCATTTGAACCTGCAAGCTTATTTACTTTTCCTTTTTGAGGTTCCTTTTTACAATCCTTTCTGAGAATCTGCTCATTTGTGGAATGGTTTTTTTTGTTCTTTTGTTTTGACCAATTGAAATCACCTTCCCATGTAGTGAGCTTCTTTTCAGAAGGCCCAGTCTTGGTGGAGGACTATTTATTGTAACATTTATGTAGAGGAAAAGGGGAGACTATTAACACAGGCATGTTAACCTCTGGTGTCTCATAATTAAATTCATAGTCCTCAGTATCAAGAGATGTAAAGCTATTATTTGAACCTACCTGAACACCCAGATAATTCAGGAAGCATAACACTTTCCCTGCTTTTACATGTCCATATCATATTCATATCTAAAGTAGCCTCTTATTGCTGTGATGTTTATGCCTTTAATGGATCTCTCTGCAGAGTTCTGTTTCTTGAGCGGCACTTGTAAATTTCCATGTTCTAGAACATGCTTTTCAGTGACCAGCTTCCAGAAACCTATATTCATCACATTGTTTTCTGGGTTTGGAGGAGTCTCTTACCATGTGATCCCCTTGGCAATTGAAGTACTTTGTGTTCCTTATGAAAACAATGTCCATGGCATCACCTGTTCAAGCTGATCCTGCTTGCTTTATGTGATAGTTGTATTATCCAGTTCATTTACCTTCTTTTGTTATGAATTCAAGGGCTTTCAATAGTGTTGCCATCCTGATCATCTCTCTTAGCCACTGCACCAGATCCCACTGATCCAGTTTTCATCTCATCTGTTCTGCTCTCATCACCATCTCCCCCATCTTTCACTTCTGTCACTATCACTCCCACCACTGATGCTATCTTGAACATTGACATGTCCATCTTCACAGAGACCTCAGCATTCAAGGTATCGATGCCTCTGTTGCACATAGAGCCTACCATTGTTTCCCCGCCCATACCATCTGTCAATCCGGTGCCTGTTGCACCAGTTCAAGCAGTGCATCCGGTCACTATGTCATCACTGGATCCATTCAATCTGCCTCTGCTATCCACCCTCTTTCCATTTATATCTCAGGTCTCCTGCTACCTTGCACCTCTGTCCTCTTGTTCTTGGCCCTGGATGTTGTGAATGATGTCCTGGATCTCCCTCTCCCATACTCAGTTCACCCATCATCTCATTTTCAGCGACCTCTGTGGCTCAATGACCAGGAGGTCATCATTAGAAGTCCTCCACAGAAGGGAAGGGACTGTAAAGCTCTTCTGTTTTCTTTTCCTAATCATATTCTACCACCATCCGACATTCCAATCCACCCTCCGGACCCAGATCCAGTTTCCATCTACTGGATAGGGTCCCATTCTGTTCTTTTCATATATTTTGTTCATAAAATTGGTCATTCAGTAGGTATAGATGCAGAAATTATTCTCAATGAAGAAGACTTGCTTTTCCATTCATTTGACATCATACCATCATTCATCAACAATTCACTGCTGTTCGTCAAGATTCCCTTACACCATACCATTCATCCACTGCTTTTATTCCCTGAAATCATATATTAGTTGTTTCTCCCCCAGTTTTTGATCTGGTGATCTTTCTTATCAATTGAAAATGCCTCTCATCTCCTCTTTCAATATTAAAAACAAAAGTCCAACAGAAAAACAAATCATTACAATAGATTCTCATCTGTCTCATCTCTACATATGTTTCCTTCTTTCAACATGCATGCTCATCAAGCCCTTCTATTTCTATTCCAATCCAGTTTTCTATCCATTCTCACACAATTGGACTCAGGTTGTATCATCGAAGGTATAGAAGTGATAGCAGACTGAAGAAGAAAAGTCAAGTGGACCCTTGCACCCCAGTTTTGGTTCATTCAATTCTGTCAATGTGTTTCTTTCTCAAGTTCTATCCTCAAAGGTGTTGTAGCAGAAGTCAATCGAAGAAGAAAAGTCAAGCAGACCCTCACACCTGGTTTCATTTCATCCATTCCTACATTTATATTTGGACCATACATCTTTACTTACATTTCATTCATTTTGTGTCATCCAGTACTGATAGTCTTGTTGTCCAGTGGGTCAGATAGGATAGGACAGGATCAGATAAAACAACTCAGATCACTGGGATCATCCAATCCAGACCAGGATCATTCATATCTCGTCTCTATGCTATCCAGTATTATATTTCATCACAGACAGTCCATTTATGCACTTCTCTCTATCATCATTGTCATTCATGCTGTGCGTCATCACTCTGCTTTGCTTCATCACTGCTGGATGGTCTACCCCATGGTCATCACATCCTTTGTTGCCCATCATTCATCATTAGTCTCTCTTGATGTGTTGTCAGTCCATCTCTCCCTCTGTCTCCTGACCAGAGACTCAATCAGCATTTCCTTTATTTTGCACTCATTATATCACCACTGCATCTGACTGGGAACAGTCAGTATTCAAAGTCCTCTGTTGATGTAGTGAATGGTAGTTTCCTGTCCTCATATCTGGCATATCCAGTGTGATCCGGTCTTCATATCCAATCCAATCTGTCCTTGTCCATCACCCATTGGTAAGTCAAATGTTCATTTTACTACACTGAACACTTTCATTCATACCTCTGGTCGATCCAGTTTCATTGATCTGGTCACCGGATATGTTGATCTGATGATCTGGTTTTCAATCTGGCCATGCTCTTTACATGTATTTAGAGTCTTGGGTGTGCCCAGACTATAAAAACTGTGTTTTGCATGGAACACAAGATCATCTTTCAATCATCTATCTCGAGTTTAGTTCTTTGTTATCTTCAGTGATCCAACCATGTCTGTGATCATCTCTTCATCCTTCTCTCCTGATCTGTGAAGAATCAAGTCCTGTGCTCATCAGCCATGTCTGAAGCATAGGAGCTCTTTCTGATCATCATCCATTTCACCTCCTGTAAGTCCTGTGATCCTCTTCTGTGGGGCTCTACTCTATGAATTCCCCCTTGAATGAACCCATCATCCCTTCATTTTCTTTCTTTGTGTTGCTGACCTGCTATTTTCCTATCCAGAGATGTATAGCAGTCTAGGTCATTCAACCTCTCTTCATCCTGTATAACCAGATACAGTGCAGCAGTGGTTATATTTCCTTTTTTTATTTGTCAGTGATCTATCCCCACTGATAACAGGATGATGGACACTATCTTTACTTATGGGTACTTTATGTCACAGCTAGACTAGCTGTCAGTCAAAAGTCAAGGGAAATGCCCTGACTATAAAATTTGTTCCCTCTAAAATTGTGAGGACCTTTTTTTGACTCATCAGATCCCCATCTGACTTCTGCAGGACATTTTCCCCCATTGCTGTCCTCATCATCCTCCTTTTGCTCAGTCCTCAACCTCAACCAGGTACTTTTGATCCAGTGAACTCTCACTACCAGATACACACCGGATCTCTACCAGATACATGCCAGACCTCTCTCAAACTTGGAGGGAGCACCTTGATCCTGTCCCCTTCTCACTTTACAACATTTAACAATCCCTTAGGGACAAGTACCACTCATACCCTCCTTCATTTAATGTCTACCTTGGACTAGTCTGGTGGTTGGCATCTCACCCATTTTATCTGTCTTTCAACTGGAGCCCACCATGAGAGATTCCAGGTTGTTGAGAAGGACACTCAGGCCTACTCCTCAGTGTTTAGAACTTGAGGGTATTCTTTCTGATTTTTGACATCTTGATCTATCTTCCAATTCAAATTTACTGAATTCAGAAATGCTGGATAGGGTTTGTCATCAACAACTCAGCATCCCTGCATCATCTCCTTTTGTTTCTGAAGCATTTATTCATTCTACTCTGGCTCATAATGCTGCTTCCTCTCCTAATTGCTCATTTATTTTTGGTCTGCTTTCACCCCTGAGTTCAGTCTCAGCATCAACTTCATCTCCTTCATCTTGCCCTTTGTCCCCATTCCTGTCTCTTGATTTTCTATTTGACCATACTCATTATTCCTTCGAAGCCAGAAGCTCATTCAGCTCCTCATCTGAGCCTTCTTCGTCCAGCTCATCACCTAGTCTTCCATACATATCTCTCCATCACAACAATTTTTCTCATCTCCCAATACTGCATTCAGTTATTAACTGCTCACAGAACCTCAACCACCTGCCAAATCTGATATATAATGGCTGGTCAAGCTCAACCCTTCCATATGCCTCTCTGAGATACTCCAAATGTGCCCAAGTTTGATGGCAAGATGCTATCTCAACTCCCCTGGTATCTAGAGGATATCAACCAGATTGGTGACCAAGCAGCTCTTGATGAAACTGGTAAAATAAAGGCTGTGATCTGGTATGTGGATCTGGATGGAGCTGAGGTTTGGAAAACCATCCCAGAGATGACTGCCAACCCAGCAGATTGGGCTGCATTTGTAATGGCTATTAAAAAGTTGTATCCTGGATGTGAGGGTATCAACTGCTTCTGCCACACAGACATCCAGTACTTAGCAGAGGATTACCAAAAGAAACAGATGCATAACCAGGATGACCTGAAGTTTTGTAAGGTTGTGGTGGCATTGATTGCTAACAATAAGCTCTTGCAAGTAGAGTGAAACATGATTTTCCTAGCAGGATTCCCAAGGCTGCTACAGGATCATATCTGGCAGCTGTATAGTCAAACTGAATCACCATCTGGAGGATCCTTATTCTATGGAAGATGTAGTTGTGGCAGCCAAATTCTTGCTGTCTGGATCTGCGCTTTTTCAACCCTTAATGTGTCCAACATCCTTCCCCATTCCCACTCATCATATCAGCCTCACTATAATTCACCCCTATTCTTCCCTCAAGGTTAAAATCCACCTCTGGCTATGAAAGTGGAGTTGAATGCAGCTATGCGCACTATGCTGCTGTTCAAATTCTGCACTGAGCCTGGGCATTTTATCTGAACCTGCACTGTTTGTTTGAAGTATCTTCAGACTGGGAAAAAGATTTGAGGTCTGGATGGCAGGCTCTACTTGCCGGATTGATCAGAGATTCCATGAGTAGCAGGTGGATGATGTCTCAAGGATGTGGTAGACCATGTGATGAAGGCTTCTCAGCCTACCCAGGCTTCATTGTCTGGAGCAGCTAGTACTCACATCACTACCAGTATTCTGTCTGCTACTTACCTGGATACCCCTGCTGTTTTAGATATTGATTCATCTGCCTACATCTTAGCAGAGGATTCGGAGCAAGAATCTGCTCCCATCTCAGCAGATATGGATTTTCAACCCTATCTAGCACAGGCTTGGACTTTGTTCCAAGCTGATAAAGCATCTGAGGATAAGAGAAAGAGAGTCCACTCTGAAGGCATTCAGGTTTCACCATGCAAATAACCTGACCCTTGTGCTGCTACAGTATCCAAGGACTCTCTTCTGAGCTTCAACAGTCATTATCATTATCCACTCTGCCTTTGTTGACCAGTCTGTTGAAGAGAGGTTGACCAACCTAGACTGCTATAGGTCTCCAGACAGGAAACTAGCAGGTCAGTAACACAAGGAAAGAAAGTGAAGGAATGATTGGTTCATTCCAGGGAATGGCAGATAGAGGATCAAGGAAATGCAACTGCAGGGCTTACAGGACTTCTTGGTAGACAATTCAGAATGGCTCCTAATGCTTCAGACATGGCTGACAAGCACAGGATGTGATTCTTCTAGGATCAAGAGAGAAAGAGAAGAGATCCAGATATGACTGGATTGATAAGAACAAAAGACTCAGACTTCAACTGAGTGATAGATGATTGATTGATTGTCCTGCACTGTGTGCAAAACACAACTTTCATAGTCTGGGCACACCCAAGACTCTAAATAAACAGAGCTGTCGCTCCTTAGGTCCATATCCAGTCATTATGTGTCTATTTGACTTTCACTAGGTTGTCATCAAGCCATCAAGCATCTGTGTCTATCTGTGTCCAATCTGATTCCGGTCCACCCTACTCATACATATCCAGCTCCTTGTATCCATTTCCTTTCAATCTGGTCCATCTACTGGATGGATTCCTACTATATCTATAGTGTACCAGACACTATGTACTGGACACTCTGTATTGTGATTTGGATTCATGTCAGATGCTTCCTTCTTTTCCTTTCTTTATGTTTATTTAGAGTCTCAGACTATAAAAGTTGTGTTTTGCACACAGTGCGGGACAATCAATCAATCATCTATTACTCAGTTCAAGTCTGAGTCTTCTGTCCTCATCAATCCAGTCATACCTGAATCTCTTCTCTTTCTCTCTTGATCCTAGAAGAATCAAGTCCTGTGCTTGTCAGCCATGGCTGAAGCATTAGGAGCTCTTCTGGATCATCTACCAAGGAGTCCTGTAAGCCCTGCAGTTGCATTTCCTTGATTCTCTACCTGAAATTCCCCTGGGATGAACCAATCATTCCTTCACTTTCTTTCCTTGTGTTACTGACCTGCTAGTTTCCTATTCAGAGACCTATAGTAGTCTAGGTCAGTCAACCTCTCTTCATCTGAAGCCCACTGCAATGGATGTTCAGACAAGCTTCAAGGGAGTTTTAGGGACATCCAACCCTCAAAATTATTTCATCTCATCCCAGCAACTGATTGCTGACAGCTTCAATACATCCAACATTGGCAACAATCAATCTGCCATCAATCTGACTGCTCAACTCTGGTCCAACCACACCAGATGTCATTTCTGACATCTGGTACTTTTTCCTCTGTGTTTCAGGCTCTTTGTGCCTTTATTTTGCATACCTTTCTGTGATCCATCATTGATTAACCTTTGATCACCCCTTTTGACTACAATTTTTTCTTCATTTCCTTGCCTACATTCTATCCACTCTCATTCAATCCAGTCCAGTATTCTTGATTTGGATCTGGTTTCGTTATGTTCAACCCTTTTTATCATGAATTGCCCAATCCACAGACGAGCAGGTTCATGACATTAGGAAGGTGGTGCCAGATAACAACAAAGAGCTGTGAAAGGAGCAGGAGATGTGGGTAGAAGAATGGGACCATGCCCTGGTGAGTAACACAATGTGTGTTGTGATTTTACACATGCTAATATGTTTTATAGGAATGACTCAAGACTTGCCTCTGGGAGGCACATGAACACAGGGCTGAGGCCCACATCAGCAATGCTACAGTTGCCACCATGGAGGAGGTGGGTCCATTGGCAGAGTGGTGGAAGGAACAGGCAGCAGATCAATAAAGGGTCAAAGAAGAATGGGCAGTCAAGGAGAAGGTGGTGTGCAAGAAGGCCAAGGAGCACTGACAGATCAAGGACAAGCACACAGTTAAGGTGAAGGTGGCCCAAGACAATATGGATGCTGCCACTCTTGCACTGGCAGTGGAGACAACAACAACAACAATGGCAACAATGGACATGATGAAGGTGATGGTGGAAGAAAAGGGAACAGATATGAGAGTGGACGAGATGAGCAGGCAGGACGAGATGGCTAAGGCAGAAGTGGTATGATCTAAGGTGAGTAAAGGGTCTGTGTGGATTGAAACAGAACTGACCATTCATAGTGCAAGCAGATGCCAATGGAGGACAAGGAGAAGGGTAAGTTCCCCAAGATAAAGAAAAAGGCAGCTGACAAGACAACAGGAGTATGGCATGCAACACCATGCTCCCATTGCATGTGTTCTGGTGCTGTCTGCACTGGACCAGAAGGGAAAACTTGCATCTGATGCAAGAAATTGAAGGTGAAATGTAAGAAGTCATCAGGTCAGGGGAAGGCAAAGAAGGCAGAGGAAAAAAAGAAGATGGTGGCAACCATGGATAGGAAGGGCAAGGCACCAGGTGAGTACTGGATTGACCTAGCATGATCTGGTAGAATGGACCAAGCACCAGAAGATGAAGCCAGTCCAGCTCAAGGACAAAGATGAGGAAGATGGATCTGGACCAAGCAGGCCAATGAAACCAGGTAATGCCAGCCAGAGAGAGATGGTGGCATATATGGCAAAGCATCTGGAGGCATGTCTGCTAGGCCTCCAGATGCATTTGAAGAAGATAGAGGTGAAAGTGGGAGAGATGGGGGCTGAGGTCGCCAACCAGCTCAAAGAGCTGTGGTGGATCCAATGGCTGGCAGAGGATCCGGGTCAATTTTAAAGTAGTATAGCTTTTCCATCTCCTTGTAAACAGTCATGTATGAGTATTCAAGTGTTTGAGTGTCCATGTATCAATCTGATCCAGTCCCTGAGTAAGAGAGAGAATGAAACATAAGTAAAAGTGTAATGAAATGGATCTGAAATGAGCTTGAATGACACCAGATTGTCTTCATTAATCAACTTTCACTTCTATGCCTATACAGATGGACCAGATGGTAAGTGGACCAGATAATAAGTGTCCATACCAGATTGAGTCTGGATTGAAGTGGCAAACAAGTGCTTTTGAGTGATGTGCATGTTAAAAAGAAAATAGCTACTTAGAGTAAGAATCATGGAGAACTTTAAAATGAAACAAGACAATATTCACTATAGTAAGAGACAGTTGTTTTCATATTTTTGTTGTTTTTGTGTAGTCTGTTGATATTTTGTATGTTTTAGTATCATAAGGATGCAGTTTTGTATTTTTTATATGAGAGAGGTCACTGGATCAAAAACTGGGGTGAAACTGAGATCACTGGACTATACCTGGGGTAGAAATGAGTATGACAATATCATTGATGGAGACAGATGAGCAGGAGATGGTCAGTACAATGGAATAAGATCTTGACAAATGGCAGCAAATTGGAGATAGACAAGAACAGTATGAAGTCAATTGATTTATTGAATAATGGATAGAAGTCTTCTTCATTGAATGTTCTTTCTTCCTCTATGCCTACTGAATAACCATTTTCATGACCAGAAACTGTGAAAAGAAATGACTGAATCCCTATCCAGTGGAAGGAATCCAGATTCATGAGCAGATCACTAAATTGAAGGACTGTTAAGTCCTTTCCCTTCTGCAAGGGAGTTTTATCAATGATCTCCTGGGCATTGTGCCGCAGGAGAGAGGAAAAAGAAAAAGATGAAACAACATCATACAAATTGAAAGGAACTGGTGGCAAATGAGAACAAGGCTGTGATGAAGAGGCAGTAGGATATAATGAAGGTGGGGATGTGGTCAATGATGCATGAGCACAGAAGGCAATGGCCACTGGATCAACACACAAGATCAATGGAAGGTTTGTCATAGGGTCAGATGAAGAAGGAGACAGTAATTTGAAAGAAGAGGCTTTTGTGAATTGATGGCCAAGATGGCATCATTGTCAAGGGGTGCAGAAGGAGGTGAACATGATGTAAAAGACAGTAATGAAGTAATAGCAGTGAACTCAGGACCTACAAGATCCTGAGCGGCAGATGAGGTAGACAGGGTAATATGAATGCAGTCTGGACCTGTGTGATCCAGATTAACAGATGAAATGGTGAAAGACAGATAAAGTGGGTGTGATGCCAATCATCAGACTAGTCTGAGGTAGACAATAAGTAAAGAAGGGTATGAGTGGTACTCGTTCCTAAGGGATTCCTAAAGGTTGTAAAGTGAGAAGAGGACACGATCAAGGTGCTCCCTGTGTATTTCAGAGGGATCTGGCATGTATCCAGTAGGGATCCAGCATGTATCTGATAGTGAGAGTTCACCAGATTGAAAGTACCTGGTTGAGGATGAGGACCAAGTGTGAGGAGGACAATGAGGATGAAGAGGATGCTGATGGGGAAATGTCCCACAGTAGTTCAGATGGGGATCTGATGAGTCAAAAAAAAGGTGTTCATAATTTTGGAGGGTACAAATTTTATAGTCATGGCATTTCCCTTGACTTTTGACTGACAGCTAGTCTAGCCATGACATATAACACCCATAAGTAAAGATAGTGTCCATCATTCCATTATCAGTGGGGATAGATCACTGACAATAAAAAAAGGAAATATAATCACCACTGCACCACATTCAGTTATATGGATGGGTGAAGAATGGTAAGCACTTCAAAGAAAAAAGAGGAAACCAGACCTGGATGATATCAGACACATATGATAGAGAGTGGACCGGAACTGGATTGACAATGGATGGGACATGGATGATATGTGGCTTGAATGCATGGTTGAGAGAGACTGTAGATGACCTAGGAAAAGTCAACTGGACTGGATACAAACCTAAGGAGTTACAGCTCCTTACATCTGAGAGGGACTTTGTAACTGACTGTCCTTAGTTAGTCATATGACCATGGGGAATGGAGTCCAAACAATAGACAAGTCATGTCAGACTCAGATGCAACTTGCCACAACACTCTCTTCTTCATCCACCACACAACAGCAACAGCAACAATGTTGACCACCCTGATCATTGCCAACATCCTCATGCCCAGGCAAGTCAAGCAGATGGACGGACCGAAGGTGGTGGTGATCAAGGTGCTGCAATCTGCTAACGAGCAGGTCTGTGACATTGGGAAGATGATAATGAGGAGGAGCTGCAGAAGGAGCAAGAGATGTGGGTGGAGAAGTGAGATGGTATCCTGGTAAGTAATATGACTTGTGTCATGTCTTTCATGTGCTAACACCCCTTATAGAAAAAGCTTGAGTCATGCCTGTAGGAGGCACAGAAACATCATCAGTAAACTTGCACATGTCTAAATCCAGCTTATGGTGTCTTATATGATCTTTTTCTACTTTTCTAATTGCAAACCATGTCCAGTGTGATCATTATACATTCCAAAATATCAGAAGCCTCATCTAAATCACTTTTTCACAAAACAAAAGGTCATCTTCAACCTCTGTGTTGGGTTTGAAATGTTGCATAGACAAATTAAGTCAAATAAGATGGATTTAGACACGTGTAAATTTACTGATGATGGGGCTGAGGTCCTTGTTGGCAATGCAACTGCTGCCACCACGCAAGAGGTGGGGCTGTCAGCAGAGTGGTGAAAGGCAGAGGTGACAGACTGGTGATGAATGAAAGAAGAATGGGTGATGGAGCAAAGAAGGTGGAGGAAGAAGTGGTGGTAGCAGTGGTGGCAGCAGTGGTGGTAGAAGCACCAGCCACAAGAAGAAGCAGATGGTGGAAGTGGCAGCCATGTTGAAAGCTCTGACAGTTGTGGTGGAGGTACCACAACTCAAGGTGAGTAGTGGACCCATTGAGATGGAAGAGACACTGACCTGCCTGTAGTGCAAACAGTCACCTGGGGCTGATGAGGATGGTGATGAGAATGACAAGAACAAGGCAGGGCCATGGATGAGCCACCAGAGATCCGGCATGTGATGCCATGCACTCTGTGCACACAGACAAGGGTGATTTGCACTGGATCAGAAGGGCAGATGTGCAATGTCTGCAAGAAGCAGAAGGCCAAATGTGAGAAGTCGCAAGGCCAGCAGCTGAAGAAGGAGGAGGAGGTGCCCAAGGGGAAGGGAAAAGCACCTGCATCCAGTAAGTATGAGTTTCTAAAATCGGATCGCAACTAACACATCTGGTAGTGTGTCCCAAGTGACAGAAGACATGTCCAGCTCCCATCCTGGTGAAGAGAGGTTAAATGACCTAGACTGCTATATGTCTCTGGATAGGAAACTAGCAGGTCAGCAACACAAAGAAAGAAAATGAAGGGACAATTGGTTCATCCCAGAGGGAATTCATAGAGTTAAGCACCATGGAAGAGAACCAGGACTTACAGAAGGCCAAAGAAGGATGATCTGGAAGAGCTCCTAATGCTTCAGACATGGCTGATGAGCACAGGACTTGATTCTTCACAGATCAGAAGAAAAGGATGAAGATTATTACAGACACAGCTGGATCAATGATGATGATGAATGAAACTTGAGATAGATGGATGATAGACAGAAAGATTGAAAGATGATATTTCTGTGTGTGAAACACAACTTTTATAGTCTGGGCACATCCGAGACTCTAAATACATGTAAAGAATGTGACTGGATTGAAAACTGGGTTGTTGGATCATCTGATGACCAGATCAACAGAACCGAATCAACTAGATGTATGAATTAAAGTGTCCAGTGTAGTGAAATGAAGGTTTGACTTACCAACAGGTGACAGATGAGGATGCATCAGATTGGATATGAAACCAGATTGCACAGGATGTGCCAGATACAAGAACAGGGAACTACTGTTCATTACATCTGTGGAGGACTTTGAATACTGACTGTCCCCAGTCAGATGCAGTGGTGGTAAGAAGAGTGCAGAATGAATGAAATGATGATTAAGTCTCTGGTCAGGAGACAGAGGGAGTGGTGGACCAACAACACATCAAGAGAGACTAATGATGGATGATGGGTGATAAAGAATGCAATGACCATGAGGTAGACTGTTCAGCAGCAGTGAAGCTAAGCAGAATGACAACATACAATGTGAATAATGATGATGATAGAGAGGAGTGCATAGATGGACTGTCTGTGGCAGATGATGATGATACTGGATAACATAGGACAAGATCCAAATGATCCATGTCCTGATTGAATGATCCGAGTGAACTGGGTCCATGGTTGGTCATATCCTGTCCTGTCCTGTCCTATCCGACCTGCTGGATGACATGAAACGAATGAAATGTAAGTAAGGACATATGGTCTGAATTGAAATATAGACATGGATGAAATAAAATGAAACCGGGTGTGAGTGTCCACCCAACTTTTCTTCTTCAATCAACTTTCACTTCTACACCTTCAAGGATAGAACTGGAGAAAGGAACATGTTGACAGAATTGAAAGAACTGAAACCAAGGTGCAAGGGTCTGCTCGACTTGCCTTCTTTGACCTACTATCACTTCTATACCTTTGATGATAGAATCTGAGTCTGAGTGCACAAGACTGGAATGAAACAGGATAATGGGAGAATGAATGGAAATGAAGATCTTGCACTTGATGAGTGTGCACATTGAAAGAAGAGAACATACATAGAGATGAGATGGATGAGAATCTATCATAATAATTTGTTTTTCTGTTGGACTTTTGTTTTTAGTATCATAATAGGAGATGAGAGGCATTTTTATTTAATATGAAAGATCACTGGATTGAAAACTGGGGTAGAAACAACTGATATACAGTTTCAGAGGAAAAAAGCAGCAGATGATCAGTATGGTGTAAGGAAGTCTTGATGAATGGCAGTGGATTGTTGAAAGATGATGGTATGAAGTTGAATGAATGGAAAAGTGAATCTTCTTCATTGGGAATGCTTTCTGCATCTATACCTACTGAATGACCAATTTTATGAACAGAATCTGTGAAAAGAACAGGATGGGTCCCTATCTGGTAGAGAGGATCCAGGTCCAGGTCTGGAGGGCAGACTGAAACGTCGAATGGTGGTGGAATATGATTAGAAAAAGAAAATGGAAGGTCTTTACAGTCCCTTTCCTCCCACAGAGGACTTTTAACAATGACCTCCTGGGCATTGAGCCACAGAGGTCACTGAAAATGAGACAACAGATGAACTAAGTACAGGGAAGGGGAATCCAGAACATCATCGATGTTGTCCAGGGATGAGAACAAGAGTACATTGATGCAGGGTAATGGAAGAACTGAGATATGGATGGGAGGGGTGGTGGATAGTAGAGGCAGTTTGAATGAAACCAGAGATGAAATGTCATCCATGCATGCCAGTTTGATGGGCCTGACAGGCACTGGATCGACGGATGGAACAAGTGGGAGAACAATGGTAGGCTCAGTGTATGATGGAGGCATTGACATCTCAAATGCTAAGGTCTCTGTAAAGATGGATGCATTGATGTCCAAGATAGCATCATTGGTGGGAACAGTAGTGACGGTAGCGAAAAGTGGAGGAGATGGTGACGAGTGTGGGATGGGTGAGACAAAAACCAGATCAACAGAATCTGGTGTGGCAGAAGAGCAAGACAAGGAAAGCAGTACAAATGAGGTCCACTCCAAACTGATGGGGTCATGAGTTATGGTAGTGAGGAATGATGAGAGCAGCTCGACAGGAGCACTGAATGGATTGACAAGATCTGGCACAATGGATAGGACAGATGGTGGAAGAGAGTTGAATGAAGTGTTAACTGGATCTATATGATCTGGTGCAGAGGATACCTGTGGTGGTTCAATGGAAAGAAGTAAAGAGTGAGTAGGCACAGGTTCAGAATGAGAAGGATGATGTGAAAGAAGGAAATTAGTGGCTGCTAGAATGTCCACCATCAGATATGAATCATCCAGATGGATGTTGGACCAGACCACTGGCAACCAGTTGTGGACGGATGTGCAAAAGTCAAATGAAAGACCACTCTTGAAGAGGTAGTCTTGCTCCTGTACTGAGAGACAGTTGAGCATGATGAGACAAGATGAGATCTTGAGGAATTGATGATTATATGCTTCAAGATTGTCAAGACCTTGGAGTGGCCATGACTGAGATGAACCTATGAATGTTAGCAGATTATCTTTGAAGTAGCAACTAGCAGATTCACATTCCAGGTACAATGAAATGATGGCTGCTACAAATGCAAGCCAATCTGGGGTAGCAGAAGTTGTCTCTGGGAGTGGCTCCCAGAGTTCTGCTTTATAAAGAGATGCATAATAGAATATGCAATCGATTTTTTGTTGGTCCATGAGACCCTTCTCTGTGCAGATATCATCAATGTCATCAAGGTAGCATAATAAGGTGATGAAATGTCGATTGAATGAATATGCCTGCAGTGTGTCCCACATAGGGATCTGGTGGCGGAATGGATTGAACATAGTGAATCCAGTACCAGATTGAAATGGACTGAACTGGATCAAAAGTGGATTGGATCAAATGTATGAAGAGGAATGATGAGTGAAGACCAAGTGATGCAAATCGAAATTGATGATTGATAATAATGGAAGTTATGAAAGTGACACTAGCTAGTTGTGAGTCAACCCTCCACTAGGCACATGGATGAAATACAAATGTCAGACATGAAGTGAGATGAGACTAGAATGGATATGAGGTGTCAAATATGTGGAATGAAATGAGATGAGCTCAGATCGAAGCTGTCAAAATACATCAGATGAATGATTGATGTGTGACAGGTGTGGACCAGATTGAGGTAGAAATGCTTTGGAGCTGTCAGATGTCAGTTATGAAGGAGAGGGACAAATTTCCTAGAGCAGAGGACCTCAGATGCACCTGAGGGTTCCATGGGGGATCGTCTAGAATGCCCCCTTGTGGTGGGCTCCAGATGAAGAGAGGTTGAATGACCTAGACTGCTATATGTCTCTGCACAGGAAACTAGCAGGTCAGCAACACAAAGAAAGAAAATGAAGGGATGATTGGTTCATCCTGGGGGGGATTTGTAGAGTTGAGCACCATGAAAGAGAACCAGGGCTTACAGGAGGTGAAAGAAGGATGATCTGGAAGAGCTCCTAATGCTTCACACATGGCTAACAAGCACAGGACTTGATTCTTCACAGATCAGGAGAGAAGGATGAAGATGATCACAGACATGGCTGGATCAGTGATAATGATGAATGAAACTCGAGATAGATGGATGATAGATTGAAAGATTGAAAGATGATATTTCTGTGTGTGAAACACAACTTTTATAGTCTGGGCACACCTGAGACTCTAAATACATGTAAAGAACATGACTGGATTGAAAACTGGATCATCAGATTAATGTATCCAGTGACCAGATCAATGAAACCAAATCAACCAGATGTATGAATGACAGTGTCTGGTGTAGTAAAATGAAGGTTTGACTTACCAACAGGTGATGGATGAGGATGGATCAGATTGGATATGAAACTGGATTGCACAGGATGTGCCAGATATGAGGACAGGGAACTACCATTCCTTGCACTGGTCATGGACAATGGTGACAATGATGATGAGGAAGAGAAGGAGCTGGCTTTCCCTTCACCAGCAGCCAGGAGGTGGCTCACAATGAAGCTGGGTCATGCCAGCACAAAGGAATGCCTTTCCTATAAGGCTAAGCACCTGAAGGTGTGGCTTCTCAGCATGCAGGCTTGGATGAAGGAGGTGAAGGTGGTAGTGGTGGAGATGGTAGCTGAGATAGGCAGCTGGCAGAAGGACCTAGGGCAGATCCAATGGGACATAAATAGGTTGGGTCCCCAGTAGTATAGTTTTCCTCTCTATCTCCATCCTGTGTCATATACAAGTCCCCATGCATGTGTTCATGTCTGTGTCCATCAGTGTGATCCAACCAGTTCCTAAGTAAAAGAAACAGTAAGGTAAGTAAAGGAAAAAAAAGAGGTTCGAGACAGGAGTGACAACACCAGGTTGTGAGCATCTGCTCAACTTGTTTTCATTGATCTGCTTTTGCATCTATACCTTCCTGGATTGAAATAAATGCCTAGTATCCAGTACCAGATGGACACCAGATCAGTAAAAAAAAACAAGGAAAAGGAAGAGAAACATAATTAAGTAGAGTTCAAAATATGAGGGGGACTTTGCATAAGAGACGAGATGGCATTTGGAATCTATCATAGAAGTGCATTTTTTTTGTTGGCTTTTTCTTTATTTAGTATCATAAGAGAAAGTGAAATGCATCTGAGAGAGAGCACCAGATGAAGAACTGATGTAAAACAGCAAAAGGACTCCAGAGTGAAGTCCTAAGCAAGAAATAGGGGTGAAAGTGGGGTTCTTGACCCAAGTGGATTTCAAAGAAAGCAAAGGATGAAGAAGAGGACTGTAGAAATGGCTCACTGAATGTTTACAGGACACTGGAAAACTAGAGTCTGGCTTTCCCCCATTCAGTAGGGCTAGAAAAGCAACTAATCTTGCAGGACTTGCAGGGAACTTGAAGGAAAATGTAGGAAAAAGCTAGGGAACTGGACTTAAAGGCTTAGGAATGATGGTGGTAGATTGCACACTGTCTAGGGACAAAGTCCTAGATACAAAAGTGTAATCTGAGCATATCCAAACAAAGTACAGTAAAGGAAACATGAAAAGAACAAAAATCCGACCAAACCTGGAGCACAGGAACAGGCTCCGAGGTGCAGAAACACCAGGTCTGGTGTGTGGAAACTCAGATCTGGACTATCACATTGAAAACTGACCTTTGGACTTCAACTAGCTTGACTTGGATTGGAATGAGCAGCAGTGGAATAATCTTGGGTTTGGTAGGAGCGCAGGACAGGGGCTATCGGACCGTGGGAAAACTCCGGATGTCACTGTAGGGAACTCCAGTTTCCTGCACTGAGATGAGACAGAGCACTGGATGAAACTTGGGATGAAATAGAGATAGAGAAATGACTATCATATTTTGTCTTTGTTTTATTTTTGTTTTTGGAAGAAGCTAGTCTTTGTGGACCACTTCTCCATCTTCCTCAACTTAATACTCCCCATCTTCCTCAGCTTCATATTTTTCTAACTCATCATCATTCAATCTGGTCAGATCTGTAACTGGAATGGAGATCTTTGTCCTTGGAAAGTAAGGCAACAAGCAAAATGCCACATACCTCAACTTAGATATGGTGCCATCTAACTTTGCCAGTAAATACAATCTGCCAGTGGTCCTGTGAAGTACCACCATTGGTCTGAGATACTGCAGCTTCATCTTCCAGTTTAACTCTTTTTCAATCTGAGAGTTTCAGACCAAAACAAGATTGCCAAGATGGTACTTGATGTCACGAATTCAGTTTTTGAATTGCACCTCAAATTGCTTCAATGTCACGAACCAGGACTGCAGGACTTACGTCCACATCATGTCAATGTCTTCCTGATGCTTTTGGAGCTGAGAAGCTCACCAGGCAATCAGGGCAGTTCTAGGAACAAGGTTGGCAGCTGGAGCTGGCACAAGAAACATAGCCTCAAATAGATCAAAAGGAAAAAGTGGCTCAACACCATGTACCATAAAGTATGGTGAGAGGCTGGTGGATTTAAGAATTGTGATGCACTCTGCCCAGAAAATGAAGTGAGCAGTCAAAGGCCATCAAACCTCACCTCCCAGGGTACCTTTGACAATGGCTTCCCAAACATTATACTGATGCCATTCAACCACACCATTCACCTGTGAGTTGTAGGAAGAGATCCAGATATGGCAGATGCCATACCAGCTGGCAAGAATGTTGATAGCCTGTACAAAAGGGATTCCATTGTCAGTAAATAACTCAGATACAGCACCCCACTGGCATAAGATGCTTTTGAAAAATGAAAGAGGTGATAGTGGATGCATTTTGATTGCAGCATCTGCCATTCCAGGTACACAGTAAGCACAGACTGGGCATACCGGTATCCACTGGAATGTGGCATCAACATAGTGTTGATGTGAGCCTTGTAGAATAGACCACCAATGGTGGGGACAGTTGGGAGGATATGCAACTTCTGGGTCTGTCAAATTCAGCACTCATGACAAGTCTTCATGGGCCACCAGAACCATAGAAGCAACTGGGTCTGGACTGTGAAGACACCTTTGTGTCCCAGGGTATTGCGAGCCTCCTAGATCAGCCCATAGTGGTGCTCTGGTGGAACAACTAGTTGATGGCAGCCATGCAGCTTGTGACAGTACAGAGAACCATTGAGAAGGAAAAAGCAGGTGGCCAAGTTGATAAAGGAATTGTAGTCAGAGTTGGATAGGTCTGGGGGACAGATGTGAGTGATGAGAAACTTCTGGATCATGGTAATGCGAGCATCTTTGGCCAGAGCCTTGGGTGAATGAGGGATCTTTGGATCATCCAGTGAAGTATTCAGGATGAGTACAAACATGAAATGATGATTCAGCAGATGGCAGGTCAACACTGGATGTCTACAAAGGTCAGGGGTGGAACCAGGTGAAGGTAGCCAGTCATTGAGAAGGACAACAGAAAATGAATAAGTGGAGTCAAGCCAGTTCTCATAGTCATCATTCTCAGGTGAATCATCCTCAGATGGAGGACATCACAAGAGTCTGTCTGTGGCAGTGTGCCATAATGCAGGAACATGGATGAGACAGAATGAGAAAAGAAGGATACCCACAATCCACTGGTTGATGGTTGCATTGAGTTGAAAGTCAGGATTGTTAATCATATCCTTGACATACTTCATGTCCATTTCAACTGTCAGGTTGGCAACACCAAAAATGAAGATCCATATGGTGTGAAGCGCATGGAACAGCCCATAAAGCTCAAGTTTGGCCTGCAAGTACCAGCTCTTGACATCTGTGAGACTAATCGATCCGAACCAGTTTGGATACCTTTTGCCATCCTCTCCTTTCTGGGACAGGAAGTATCTGACTGCAATCAATGAAGTATTGACAGCCAAGATCACCTCACAGCTGGACTCATAGTTCAAGTAATGTAAGGCAAGAGAGGTGCAGATTGTGTCCTTGAGATGCTGCATTGCAATCTGCTGAGATTCACCCCAATCAAATGGAGGATTTTTCTGGGTCAGGTTGACCAACAGATGTGCAATAGAAGCGAAATCATGAATGAAAATGAAGTGTAAAGTTGCTAGGAAGCCCAGAATGGATTTCCTAATGGTGTAAGTATGGGTAGTGAGCAGGTGTACTCGACCCAAAAGGGACCCAAGGGACTAGGAGAAGGTAGTAAATCAAAATCCACTTACTGTAGAGCTGGAAAACATGAGTTCAGACCTCCCTGTTTGGTAGGGCTGAGAATCTGACTTTCTGAGTTCAGGTTGGAGCACTCAACTTGACTTGACTGGCTCGGGTTGCGGCAGAATTGATGGTTTTGATACTTAGAAAACAAAGCTTGTGATTGAGAGACGATAGAATTCAATGCAAACCAAAGTCCAAGATACAAAGTTTATAGTCTGGGAAAACCTGAGACTTTGTACATATTGGGTCAGTGAAGTAAGTAATATATGGTGATGGAGTGGCATGACAATGGCAATGGTGAGTAATACAAATGAAAGAAAATGGCTAAGTATGGTGGACCTGGATGAACCCATGGTTGCTCGGAATGCAAACTGATACAAAAGAAAGAAAACTGAACTTACCAATTTGGGTCTGGGAACTCAGGTTGGACAGACAGGATGCGATGAATGGATGATGCTCAGGTTGGCCTTCAATTTGCTTGGAAATGGAATCTGCACTATAGGGGTGATGAAAGGATTGGGAAAATAGGGGCTTTGCACAGTAGGGGACACTGGTCTCCTACATCCATGTGGAACTTAGAGACTGTCCTCAGTCAGCACTGCTTTGCTGACCTAAGACAAGTCATGGCTCAGGATCAGTAGTCCACACAACTGAAAATGGGGATGAATGAGATTGGGTCAAGACAAGGGCTGGATCAGGACAATACAATGGCAAATGCCAAGATGTGATGCACAGTTGATAAATGGGGAGTTTTCTTCTCACTCCACTCTTCCTTTCACCACATCTCTCTCTCATCCTCTCTATCCACCATGCCCACTACCCTCTTCACTTCCATCCTCAAACTCAATGATGCCTCGCCCCTCATCGATACCACCAAGGCCATGGCAGAGAAATGTGCCACTGATGCATGAACATGGCTCAATGCCACCATCAAGGCCTAGCCAGACAATGGGGATGGGCTCCTCAAGGAACAAGACATGTGGTGCCAGGAGTTAGATGGGGCACTGGTATGTGGCCATCCTTTTCATTCATCATATATGGCCATGTCAATTTCTAGTAGGCCAAACTTGGGGCTGCAATGCAGCTTATCAAAGATATGGGTGCTGTGATGGAGCAGCTCTCACCTGAGCTTCTCAAGGCAATTTCAGAGTCCCACAAGGCAGCTGATGCATGGAAAGCCTGGGCCTGCAAAGCTGCATAAGTCACAGAATTGACACCAGTTGCTGCCCAAATGGAGGTTGATGAAGCACCAGGCAATCCTCAAGCTCCCTTTCTGGTGCACAACATGCCAACTCAGGGGCTGTCGGAAGCATCTATGATGGTGATGAACACCACCAAGTTGGAGGTGGGGTGGAACATGGAGGTAATGGTGCTTCCTCATAAGATAAGTTCCAGGTCATCTTGGGAGCATGTACAACACTAATCAGTTTTAAGTGATCCTGAAAGGAAATGGATGACTACCACTACCTGGTCTCTTGCCATCTGTGCAAGAACTGTCAGGTGCTGCATATCACAAAAAGGCAAGGGATGGCATGTCTCACATGCATCAACACTAAGGGAAGGTGCAAATATGCCCAAGGTAGGAAGCTGAAGGTTGCTGAGAAGGAGGAGGAAGAGATAAAGGTTGCACCATGACCTGTCCCAAGTGAGTTACTTCACCAATTTGTCCTCTGAGCATGTCTAACTAGTTGTTTGCAGCTTGCAAGGTCCAGCCACCCCTGGCCAACCTCATGAAAGTCTCAGACAGCAAATATGCTCCAGTCAAGAGCAAGGCCAATACCAAGGACAAAGAAAATGCTGAGGAACCCAGGTTGAAGATGGTTTTGGTCCCGGTCAAGGGCCTGAAGCAACTGATGTTGTGGTTCACCAAACTTGAATCACAAATCACTGCCCTGGAGTCAGAAATGGCAGCCAAGAAGGCATGCCATGTCTGTGCTGAAATTGAGGCCTCCAAGGTCTGTGACCAAATCATGGCCACTCAGGAGGTGGTCAGGGTGTGGCTCAGGAAGTAGAGCCTTTTTCTTCTTCTCCATAGTGTACTTGTCCCATGGCATTGGCAATCATATGAGCATGTGTCCATGTCCATGTCTGTGCCTGACCTGAGTGAATCGGATAGAACCTGATCAGCAAGCCAGTATCTAATATAAAGAAATAAGATGTAAGTGATAGATATGACTGAAAGAAATGAACAAAAACTGCAGGTCAGTGATAGTGCAATCCACAGGGGACTTTGCTTTGCATCCACTCAGATGGGGAGATGGTAAGATTGGGATGATGCTGGCTTTCTTCAGCTTTTTCTTCTGCTCTATGACAACTCTTCTTTCTACTTTCTGCTTCTTTTTCTTTCTTTCTCATCTGGTCTAGTAAAATAAAAAGGGGTGTGGTGTTTAGCATGCAAGAAAAGTAAAATCAATGGTGAGATGGGAACACAGATTCATAATCAGTAGTGTGAGCAGTTCGTAATCTATTGTATATGAGTATTCTCAGGTTGAACCAGATAAGATGAAAGAAAACAGGTCTATGGTAAGTGATGGTCTTTTGACTTTTTATAATGGTTTTTCTTTGTTTCTGTGAGATTGGAAGAGATGGATAAGTAACACTGGATGAAACCCAGGATGAAACAGTACAATAATGAGATCACTGGATGAAATCTGAGGTGGAACAGATAAGGGGAAATCTATAGTATGGATGGTATTCTGGTTATAGTATAACAGAATGTTTGTTGTCATCATCAGTTACAGTTCTTGTGGGGGTGGATGGTCTTCTTCGTCTGGCAGGTCTTGCAGGTCCTTGACTTCCCAGCTCTCTTTCCTTGCCATCTCATCAAGTTCTTCATCATCCAACCTGGTCAACCCAGATACCAGAATGGCAGCTCAGGATCTCGCAAAGTACAGGATAAGGTGGAATGCAGTATACTGAAGGGCAGACACTGTGCCATCCAACTTGGCCAGCAGATACAAACCTCTGGTTGTCTTGTGAAGGACTACCATTGGCCCTATGTACCTTGTCTTCATCTTCCAGTTCAGCTCCTTCTCTATCCTTGAGTTCTGGACCAGGACCAGGCTTTTGGATTGGAAGTTGAAGTCCTTGATTCAGGTCTTTATCATGTCTTCGAAGTGCTTGATGGATACAAACTGTGCTTCTGCAACCCATTTCCAGATTGTGTTGAGATCAGCTTGATGTTTCTAAAACTGGTGGGCTTGCCATGCTATCAGTGACTCGGTAGAGGAAGGATCAGGCTTGGAAGGAGAAAGAAGGAAAGTTGCTTTGGTAAGATCAAACAGGAAAATTGACTCCATGCCATATGCCATGAAATACAGGGATAGACCAGTTGACTTCTGTATAGTTATCCACTCTGCTCAGAAGACAGTGTGTGTGGATCAATACCATCATGACTCATCCTCCTGGGAGCTTTTCATGATGGCCTCCCAGACATGATAATGATGCTTTTCCACAATCACATTTGCCTGGGAGTTGTAAGAGGAGATTCAGATGTGCCAGATTCAGTATTGCTTGGCAAGAAGATCACAGGCCTGGATGAAGGCAGGGCCATTGTTAGTAACGAGTTTGGAAACAGGGCCCCACTGGCAAAAAATATTCTCAAAGATGAAGGAGGCAAGGGCGGAGGCATTCTCAGACTGGAGCATGTGCCACTCCAGATACAAAGTCATTGAGCAACAGGCTTAAACAATGTAGTGGTAACCTCTGGCTCTGGGCATGAGCATTGTATCAACATGAACTTCATGAAACAAACCAGTTATGAGGGGGATGATGGGTGGGATGTAAAAGTGGGCAGTCTGGTGGGTCTGGCATTGATGACAGGTACAGATGTACCATTTGATGTTCTCAGTGAGCATCAGCAACCAGAAGTGAAGGAGGAGGCAGGTCTGAACTGTATAGACACCCTTGTGCCTGAGATCATTGTGGGCCTCCTTGATCAGTTTGTACCATCAATCCTCTGATACCACTACCTAGTGGCGGCTGTGCAGTTTCTGCCACCAGAGAATACCATTGAGGAGGAAGAACTGGAAGGAAGATTGAATGAATGAGAGAAAACCTTTGTCAGATAGGTCATGTGGACAGGTCTTGATGCTGAGGAAGGCACAGATCCAGTCGAGGCAGGCATCCTTTGCCTTGGCTTTCACAGATCAGGGAAATGGGGGGTCAGGTTCATCATCAGGTCAGAGACCCAGCTGGACAACAGTGTCAGTGAATGTGCAATATGAATTTAAAATCAGATATATATCCAGATCTGCCATGTATGGCCCATGGTTGTCCACCTGGCAGAACCAGTATACTGGTAAGGACAGTGGTATGAGGGAAACCCCATGGTAGCAGTAGGGGGATGAATAGATGAACTGCGGAAAGAGGCATTCATTCAGCAAGTGCACGGCAAATGAATACATATCCTTGAGCCAATCTTCATGGTTGTTGTCATCAGGAGGGTTGGATTCTGAAGGCAGCTGGCAGGAAAGACCATCAGCACTGGTGTGCTTGTCCACAGGAATGTGAACTAGGTTGAATGTGAAGAGAAGGATGCTGGAGATCCACCAATTTATGACTGTGTTTGGTTGCAGATCTGGGTTATTGATCATTCCTTTGATGTATTTCACATCCATTTTGACTGTGAAATTAGCAATGTCAAAGATAAAAATGTGGATGGCACAGAGGGTGTGGAACAGCCTGTATAGCTCCAACTTCACCTGTGAGTACCAACTCTCAGTCTTGTTCAACACCAGTGGTCCAAAGCAGTTCAGATACTGCCTCCTGTCATCTCTGATTTGGAACAAGATAAACCTGACTGCAGTTCATAATGTGTCAACAGCTAGGATAACCTTCCACCTGTACTCATCACACGAATGGAACACCCTTTCAGGTCAACTCCACTAAAGGTCAGGAAATGGCTGCATAGTTGCAAATGAAAATGCAGATGACACCACATGTACTGAGGAACCCTCTCACCTCTGAGATGGTTGTGCATTCTGGCCAATTCTGAATCTTCTGGACTTTGGCCTCATGTGGGATCCATCCTTCAAATGTACACTTGTGCCTGACAATAGTTGCATCAGGTGGTGTGAGAACAAACTTCTTGGCCAACACCAATGTGCCAACAACTTCTAGATGGGTCAGTATCCAATTAATGATGACAAGATGCTTCCATGTAAATCAGCAGATTCCCAGGTTTTCTAGAATGGTCTGGTATGAGCTGTCCAGGTTCTGGTACTGGGTCCTTAATGATTTGACAAGGAGGTCATCAATGAAGGGCATTGTGAAATGCAGTATCTTGTTCTGCAGGATGAATGCCATGTCTCCCTGGTATACCTGTGTGGAATTAGTATATCCCATCAGGAGGGTTGTTAGCCAATGCAGTCCAAGAGAAGTGAGGAAAGTTGTCATGTTCCAAGACTTGACATGAAGTATCCTCTGGTCATACCTGGCAAACAAATCCATCATTGTGTAAACAGCATGCCCAGCAAATGATTCCACCAGATGCTTGACAAATGGAGGGACTGACATGTCCCAGATAGCAGGCTGGAGATTGTGAATGAGGCAGAGGCTCTTCTTGTCCTGCTTGAGCACACAGAACCACCAGGACTGGTAAGTGGCTGTAGATGGCTCATAAACACTGGACACAATCCAGTCCTTGATAATCTGTATCATTCCTGTTGCATGGCAGGTGGAATTGGAATGTTGCACAGGATCCATGGGATATGGGAAATGGTTGGGATCTTCACTGGCAGGAAATACTGCTCATTGAGGTGGTGTTTGGGTGCTGGAGGGTAATATTCTGCCGTCCATCTGGAAAGTTGTCAGTAGCAGCACTCATGAGACAATGAAAGGGACCACTGAGCAGAAGGTCGAAGTTGGCCTGAGCCATGACCTGGACCTGCAAGGCTACCTTGCCAGGGCTAAAACTGAGTTGTAGGTTTTTGAGGACCCCAAGGGTGAAGTCAATGTGTGTGTTGGCAGATGTCATAGTTATTATGTGGTCAGTGTTATGATCACCTCGGGCAGAGATAGACATAGCCCCTAGAAGGGAGTCTGGGGATAAGATGATGAAGGAGAATGCAGCTAGGCATTCTATGAGGACAAAGTACAAGGATTCTAGGAGAACAAGGCTTTCTGCTTGTCCTATCTCAATGATCAAATGTTGAAGAGAGAGCTGCCTCAGAGATTGATCATCTTCAGGTGAACAAGAGGTTTCCCCTTAGAACAGCATAACTTCAGGAGTGTTACACAGTCTCAAAGAGCAAGAGAGTTTCCCAGTGGGGAACTTAGGGACTAGGGGAGCAAAGACCTTGGTATATTTGAGGTATACAAAGGGGAGGGCTAGCTTAGGGATATGAGTACAAAAGTGACAAGTTTATATAGACTGGGATGGAATCGCTG
Organism: Pulveroboletus cf. aberrans; assembly: GCA_038094155.1. NCBI lineage: Eukaryota > Fungi > Basidiomycota > Agaricomycetes > Boletales > Boletaceae > Pulveroboletus > Pulveroboletus cf. aberrans. The sequence continues at coordinate 10,560 of JBBPTO010000077.1, read as the reverse complement.
ACAAAGCAAATGGAATCACATAGAATGCAATGGAAACCGGACAATGAATCAGGGTATCGTAGTCAGCTATGAAAAGAAAAGAACGTCCAGATCGGGACTGACACCCATGCATATGAAAGCAATTGAAAGAAAGGGGCCGATCATAACATTACCCCCTTAGTATGTTCAAGACTGTGACAAAGGACTAAAAATAGAGATAATGCCCACCTCCAGGGAAGCTGGTCATATTGGCCATTCCTTCTGCAGTATACTCCTCCTCTCCATCAGATGGCATATAGTGGTGTAAAGTTGCTAGGAAGCCCAGAATGGATTTCCTAATGATGTAAGTATGGGTTGCAAGTGGGTTTACTTGACCCAAAAGGGACCCAAGGGACTAGGAGAAGGTAATAGACCAATAACCACACACTGGAAAGCTGGAAAATGTGAGTCCGGACCTCCCCGTTCAGTAGGGCTGAGAGTCTGACTTTTCGGGTTCGGGTTGGAGCGCTTGACTTGACTCAACTGGCTTGGGATGCGGCGGAATTGATGGTTTTGATACTTAGAAAAAGAGACTTGTGATCAAGAGAAAATAGAATTCAATACAGACCAAAGTCCAAGATACAAAGTTTATAGTCTGGGAAAACCTGAGACTTTGTACATATCGGGATCAGTGAAGTGTTATGGCTGACCTGGGGTGGGCAGGCATAGAACCAGTGGGACTGTGGTCTTTAAACTGTGGACAAAGTGACAACAGAGCTTGACGATTGCAAGACGTCTACAAGGGGGCCTACCTACTAGCGAGGTTCGGCAACAAGGGTTGCTACCAAGCTAACAGTGGCCAAGGTACTTCCGAGTTAACGGTGGACAAGGAGTCTGCCTATGATCGAGGACAGACAACAAGGACTTCCGAGTTAACAGTGGTAACTCCCCAATTAAGGGTCGTGCGAGGTGACGAGAAAGAAGGTATTTAAGGCTACCCTTAGGCCTGTATCGCAGAGAGGGGACAATGTATTCCCAAGGTGGTGCAAAGAGGACAAGGTAGAAACTGGTAAGACTAGAATGAGGAGCATAGGTGTGACGACGTGGGTTTATATACGTATAGTACTTCAGGGTAGGCATGGAATGGAATGGAATGTGGTGGAAGAAATCGCTGACTGAGCAAGTGATAAGGAGCATGTGAAGTGCGAGAGGAATGGACGGTGAGTCATGGTATCGTAGTCAGCGATGAAAAGAAAGAAACGTCCAAGTTGGGACTTATACCCATGCGTATGTAAGCGATAAGTCAAAGGGAAAAGTGTAATCCGGGATAAATTGTAACATGAAGTAAGTAACGTACAGTGATGGAGTGGCATGGCAACAGCGACGGTATGTAACACAAATGAAAGACACTAAGTATGATGCACCCAGGTGGATCTGTGGTCACTCAGGACAGAAACCGATACAAAAGAAGGAAACCCAACTTACTGATTTGGATCTGGGGAACTTGGGTTGAACAGACAATGCTCAGGTTGGTTTTGACTTGCTCAGAAACAGGACCTGCACTATAGGGGTAACAGATGGATTGGAAAAAGGGGCTTTTACACAGTAGGGGACACCGGTCTCCTACAGTGGGGGGAAGCAGATCATCTAGACAGAGGGACTGGAACAGGTTGTCCAAATGTGCCATGTTTGGTTTGGGGAAAGCAGGTGTTGGGAGGGTGACTGGTGCCACAACACCTAGATGGTGAGCCTCTCGAGCTGTGTGATGACAGCAGTGAGCTTGATGAGGACGGGGTCAGTTGGCGTTGGCAAAAAGGACAGTGCATCTGGGCATGTCCAGGGGCAAAGTTGTGGCAGATGGGGCACTCGTACTTTTCACAAAAGATCTACTGATGGCCAAGGCAATGACATGAGTAGCAGGCCTCTGGGTAGTGGGGGTGAGATGGAGAAAGAGGGGTGGCTCCTTTGTTTCAAGTCCAATAGGCTTTGGTCCATTCAACGGCAGTGAGCTCAGCTGGAGTTAGTGGTTCAGAAGACATGGATGGGGTGCAGGGTGTTCTGGACTCTGCCAGGTCTTTCAGGTAGCAATCAACATCAAATAGGAATTCTCCCATTTCCAACTGATGCATCATCATCAGCAGGAAACCTTTCAATTCCTCTTGAATCTCTTCAAGGTGGCATCCAATATGAGAGGCAATCTGGTCCGTGATGCCAGGGAGAAGAAGGTCTTCAGTGATGAGGGATAGACGCTGTGACTGGAGGAAACTTCAATAGAGGGAGTAAAGTGGGGATGTGAGGTTGAGGTGAGATGAGATCACAGAGGAGAAATGAGAGTCGGTCAGCCACTCGGTCATTGATCCAAGATAGGCTTCACTAGGGAGTTCTCCATGGACGTTGTAAAGTAGCAAAAGGACTCTGGAAGGTAGTCCTAAGCAAGAAATATGGGGTGTGAGTGTATATCTCAACCCAAGGGGATTGCAAAGAGAGGAAATGTAGGAAAAGGCTTAGGGAACCGGACTTAGAGGCTTAGGAATAGTGGTGGTTACTTGCACACTGTCTAGGGACAAAGTCCTAGGTACAAAAGTCTAATCCAGGCATACCTGAATGAAATACAGTAAAGGAAACATGAAAAGGACAAAAACCCGACCGAACCCGGAGTGCGGGAACGGGTTCCGAGGCGTGGGAACACCGGGTCCGGTGTGCGGGAACTCAGGTCCGAACTATCAGATTAAAAACTGACCTTCAGACTTCAACTAGCTTGACTCAGATTGGGATGAATGGCAGCAGAACGGTCTCGGGTTTGGTAGGAGCGCTGGATAGGGGCTATCGGACCGTGGGAAAACACTGGATATCACTGTAGAGAACTCCAGTTTCCTACAATGTTATGGGTGAAAGGTGGGACAGCGACAGAGATTACTGGTTGGGGAGGTACAGCTGCTACAGCCAGTATGATAACAGTGGGGATAGGGGTGATGATGTCATCACCAAACTGGGAGCAGTGCCAAGTGGGCACATCAGATCCATGGATGACTTGGACAGGTTTGCTGTCTGTTATGATTGGACTCTTTTCTCACTTACATATGCATGGGTACTAGTCCCAGTTCGGACGTTCTTTTCTTTTCACTGCTGACTACGATACCTTTACTCATCATCCGATTTCCATCGCATTCCATGTGATTCCATTTGCTTCGTCAGCGGTTCAATCCTTGTCTATATAAACTCGTCCTTTGTACTCGTATCCCTAAGCTAGACCTCCCTTTCGTGTACCTCAATACACTGGGTCTTTGCTCACTCCTAGTCCCTCGTCAGGAATCCCCTCCTTGCTCTTTGAGACTTCGTAACGCTCCTGAGGTTACGCTGTTCTAAGGGAACCTCTTGTTCACCTCGAGACTATCGATCTCCGAGGCAGTCTCCTCTACGACGATCGATCGTTGAGACCAAACAGGCGGAACGTCTCGTTCACCTAGAACCTTCGTAACTCGTCCTCGTAGAACGCCGTGCCGCATTCTCCTTTGTCCTTGTAAGACCCGCCTCGAAGGGCTATGCCTGTCTCTACCCGAGGCAGTCGTAACAAAAGGTCTAGCTTCCCTGTTGGCCACTATCCAGTAAGCCACCATTCCTCCCAGACCCCCCCTTGACACTTGTTGGCGCTCCCACCCCAACGAACCTTCTGACTCTGAGTCGGTCCCCCACGACCGAACCCCTTCTGATGAGGACGACTTCCTACCCACTGAGGAGGAAACTCAAGTCGCTCTCGACCTAGCCCACCATCTCTCCCATTCTGCATCCATCCCTTGGGTGCTGACTCCCCCGTCGCCAATACCCCAGCCGCAGTCTGGTAGAATCTTCTTTCCTAGTAACCCCCTCAAACTGCCCAAACCTCGGGAATTCATCCAAGCATATGAAGCAATGTCTTCCTCTAAGCCCACGGAACTCAAGCTCAACCCCCCCGCTGCCTTCGACGGCAATACCCTGAAATCCCAAGACTGGTTGGACACTGTCGCAACCTACCTTCTAGTCAACTCCGATGTTTACCGCACTGACGACAAGAAGGTCGCCTTTGCACTCTCGTTCATGACCCTCGGGTCAGCTCAAGTATGGGCCAAAACCTTCAGAAGGAAGGCGGTCTCAGAAAACTCCTTCGGGAAATGGTCTGAGTTCGAAGAAAAATTTAAGAGGTCCTTCGTCAGAGAGGACGAAGCCACCGATGCCCTGGCATGGTTATCCTCCACTCATATGAATAAGAACAAAAACGGACAGTGGACACTGTCGATCGTAGATTTCAACGCCGAGTTCCAAGCCCACGCTGCCAGACTCTCAGCGACCGATGACGTCCTCATCTCGTTTTACCAGCTAGCCATCGCCACGCCACTTTCCACCCAGATCCTCGCCATGGAGACCGTCCCAGATAAAATCGATGACTGGTATAAACAAGCCATCTCATTCCAGAAACAATGGGAAAGAGCTTCCCTTATCCAAGAAGCGAGAAAAGGGAAGGCCACCCCCTCCTACTCCTACTTCGCCCCCGCCCCTAAAACCACTTGAGACCCTAATGCCATGGATGTCGATGTCATATCCATTCCCCGACCCCAGAAGCTTACTCCCGAAGAAAGGGAACGCTGCCGTCAGAAAAATCTCTGTTTTAAGTGTCGAAAACCCGGACACTCGGCATTCAAATGCAACGTCACCTTTGACAACATCCCCAGACCTTCTGTCAAAAAGACGACGAAGAAGTGGTCGGAAGGACCACTCGCTTCTGCTCCCAGGATTTTTGAAACGGAGGACAGCCTCGACGTCTGCTACCTCCTACCCAGTATGTGCACCTGTAACTGTATCTCGTACGATGAAATCCATGCAAATCCCTGTTGAACTCATTGTACCTTCACACACACTAAAAACTGTCGAATCCCACGCCCTGATCGATAGCGGTGTGGACGTAAATTGCATTGACTGGGGGTTCGTCAGGAAGAATAAACTCCCCACATCCTGACTTGAGAAACCGTTCCAAGTCTGTAACCTTGACATGTCATCCAACAAGAAAGGCAAAGTGTCGTTCTCCACCACACTCTTTGTCAACATTGAAGGGATCGCCAAAAAGGTCCTTTTCTACGTCATGGATTGCGGACAGCAAAATGTTATCCTAGGATCGCCTTGGCTGAAGGCAGTCAACCCCCTCATTGACTGGTCTAAACAGACCTGTACCATCTCCAAAACCCTCGACGAGTCAAAGGACTTGTATCAAGGACATGTCGCCGATCTCAAGCGACACGACAGGTTCTACCCCACCGCTGCCCCAAAAGAAACTATGGTCCACCGAGTCTACGACAAAAGACTCTTCGATTATCTTCAGAAAGAAGAAGAATCCGAACTCGTGGGCATCGCCAAGAGGTATGCAGACCTCTACTGGGTGGCCCACTTCGGAACCCGCTTTGCCCCCTGCGGCACCCCCCGACACCAGAAATTTGTCAATAAGGTTATCACCACCACAGAACTAGCGGCTGCCACCGATAAAGCCAAACCAAAGACAACCCTACCCCAGAATACGCTGAATTCTCGGACATCTTCACGAAGGAAGCTTTCGACCACGTACCCCCATCGAGACCCTATGACCACGAAATCCACCTAGATGACTCTTTTGCCCCCAAGGTGGGGAAAGTTTACCCCCTGTCCCTGGATGAGCGGAAGGCCACCGCAAGGACGGCAAACTCCGCCCTTGCCAGGACTATCGTTACCTGAATGAACACACTGTTCGAGATGCATACCCCCTCCCCCTCGTGTCCGATCTCGTCGACAAGTTGAAAGATGGGAAGGTCTTCACCAAGTTCGATGTACGATGGGGATACAACAATGTTAGAATCAAGGACGGCGATCAGTGGAAAGCCGCATTCATCACCCACAAAGGACTATTTGAACCCCTAGTCATGTTCTTTGGGCTCATGAACTCCCCCGCCACATTCCAACGATTCATGAATGATTCCTTCAGAGACATGATCACCGAAGGATGGCTTGTCATTTACATGGACGACCTCCTCATCTTCTCCCCAGACCCCGAACTCCACAAAGAACGAACCAAGCGCTGTAAGGAGCCATAGCTCCTTAGGTTCATATCTGGTCTATCCACGTCCGGTTGACTTTTCCTAGGTTGTCTACAGTCTCTCTCAAGCATGCATTCAAGCCGCATACCATCCGTGTCCCATCCGTCGTCGATCCGGTCCCGGTCCACCCTCTATCGTATGTATCCGGTCCACCCAGATCCGGTTTCCTCTCTTTTCTTTGAAGTACTTACCATTCCCCACCCGTTCTATAACCAGATGTGGTGTGGCGGTGGTCATATTTCCCCTTTTTGGTTGTCGGTGATCTGTCCCCACTGATAACGGGATGATGGACACTATCTCTAATTACGGGTACCTATGTCACGGCTAGACTAGCTGTCAGTCAAAAGTCAAGGGAAATGCCCTGACTATAAAATTTGTACCCTCCAAAATTATGGGGACCTTTTTTTTGGGACTCATCAGATCCCCGTCTGAACTTCTGCGACATTTTCCCTCGTCGCTGTCCTCATCGTCCTCCTTGTCCTCCTCGCGCTCGGTCCTCGTCCTTGACCGGGTACTTTCCATCCGGTGAATGCTCACTACCGGATACACACCGGATCTCTACCGGATACACGCCAGATCCCTCTCAAACTCGCAGGGAACGCCTGATCCTGTCCCCTTCTCGCCTTACAACCTTTAGGAATCCTTTAGGGGACGAGTACCACTCGTACCCTTCTTTACCTTTTGTCTACCTCGGACTAGTCTGGTGGTTGGCATCTCACCCACTTTATTTGTCTTTCAGCGCGTCCTGCAAAGGATGCAAGAACTTGACTTGCACTTGAAACTAGAAAAATGCACCTTCGCCGCAACCGAAGTAGAATACCTCGGAATGATCGTAAAACCTGGACAGATCACCATGGACCCCGTCAAGCTTGATGGGATCGCCACCTGGCCTGTCCCAACGAAAGTCAAGGATGTCCGCTCCTTCCTAGGATTCACGAATTTTTACTGACAATTCATAAACAATTACTCCGCCATTGCCCGTCCCCTGATAGATCTTACGAAGAAGAATCTCTCCTGGAACTGGACCCCCACATGCCAGCAATCCTTCGACGAACTGAAGGCTCTTTTCCTGTCAAAACCGGTCCTCCGTCTCCCAGACACTACACAACCCTTCGCTATCATGACCAATGCATCGAAATTCGCCACCAGAGCAATCCTACTCCAGACCGACGCCAACGGAGACTGGCACCCCTGCTCGTACCTCTTACAATTGTTCTCCCCCGCCAAGAGGAACTACGACATCTACGACCGTGAACTCCTCGCGATAATCCGAGCCCTGAAGGCTTGGAGACATTACCTCTCCGGCTCTCCCTTCCCTGTCCAAGTGTTCACAGACCACAAAAACCTGACGTACTTCCGCCAACCTCAGAACCTGAATCGTCGACAAGCACGATGGCTTCTTGACCTTGCAGACTTCGACCTGAAAATGGTCCATGTCCCCAGATCCCAACTCACCGCCCCGGACGCACTTTCCCGTCGTTCCGACCTTATCTTCGATGAGGAAGACAACACAGGAACCACCCTGCTCCCTAATTCCCTCTTCGTCAACCTCATCGATTCCTCTCTAGCAGAGAAGCTCGCCTCATCCTCATCCTCGGACTCCCTTTTCCTCCAAGCCCTCCAGGCCCTACAAGGAGAAGTACCCCCTGCGTTCCGATCCCGCCTCTCCGACTGGTCCTACTCCGAAGGAGTTCTCTCATATAAAGGACGAATCTATGTTCCCCCCACCAATAACCTCAGACATGAGATACTTACTCGTTGCCACGACCACGAAACCGCTGGACACCCCGAATACCTGAAAACACGACAACTTGTCTCTACGGAGTTCTGGTGGCCCGGACTCGCCCAGTACGTAAGGAAGTACATAGAAGGCTGCGCTGTCTGCCAACAGAATAAGGCAAACACCCACCCCACGGTTCCCCCACCAACTCCTATCCGATCCTCGTGTACTCGCCCATTTCAACAGATCTTGTGTGATCTCATCACAGATCTCCCCTCTTCCTCCGGCTTCGATTCCCTATTGGTCGTGGTCGACCACGGGCTTACTAAGGGGGTAATTCTCTGCCCCACCAAGAAAACCATCTCCGCCGAGGGCATAGCAACCCTCTTTTTCCACAAAGTCTTCCTCTGCTTCAGACTATACGATAAAATCATTTCGGACCGAGGACCACAGTTCGCATCATCCTTTGCAAAAGAGCTAGGTCGTCTCTTGAACTACGACCTTTCTTTATCCACTGCTTATCATCCCCAGTCGGATGGTGAGACTGAACGCGTCAACCAGGAGGTCGAAACGTACCTTCAGATCTTCTGCGGTGCAAACCCTGGTTTCTGGGCAGACCAGATTACCCACGCCGAATTTGCACACAATCACCGCCCCCACTCTGTCACCGGCAAGTTGCCGTTCTACCTCATGATGGGCTACGAACCCCGCGCTCTACCTGTTGTCCTCCCCGACTCCTCACTCCCCGCCATAGACCTACAACTGAAATCTCTGTCTGCAATGAGGAACGAAGCCCTCGCAGCCCACGAACTTGCACGCCAAGTCATGGCCTCGCAAAACAAACGATCTTTTACCCCATTGTCCAAAGAAGATAAAGTTTGGCTAGAAGCCAAGAATGTCCGCAGCTCAGTAGCAAACCCAAAATTCGCACCCAAAAGGGAAGGACCCTTCACGATTACGAAGGTACTATCCCTGATTACATATCAACTCCGCCTCCCGCAGGCCTGGAAGATACACCCTGTATTCCACACTTCCCTTCTTTCCCCTTATAGGGAAAATACCGTCCACAGCAAGAACTTCCCAAGACCTCCACCGGAACTTGTAGAGGGTGAGGAAGAGTACGAAGTAGAGAAAATATTAAAACATCGTGGTACGCCATTCTCACGAACGTTCCTGATCCGTTGGAAAGGATATTCGGCCGAAGAAGACTCCTGGATCCCAGAACGGAATTTGAAACATTCCCAGTCCACTTTAGATAGTTATAAGAAACTCCATCCCTCTGTCTTTCCCTCAGAAACACCGTCTCTAAAGAACAAAAACCATCCCAGAAAAACACCGTCATGACTTCCTCCCCATCCACTGTCTCCTCAACCCTCGTAGATACCATCTCGTCTCCCTCCTCTATCGCTCCCAGTATCTTAGAACCCTCCTCCACTGTAGCCACCCCAGGCTGGACCACTACCACGTTCCCCGATGGCGAGCCTGTCCAGATTATCGCCGGCTCCGATGTGCCCGCCTGGCACCGTTCTCTGTTTGGCAACGAAGTCGTCTCCCCCGTCCCCACTACAATCATACTGGCAGTTGCCGCCGTCCCTCCTCGTCCCGTAACTTCCATTGCCGTTCCCCCGTTCGCACACAACCTCCGCAGCAACCTCCCAGGTGAAGCTGATCTCAGACTGATGACCGAGCGGCTGACCAACTCTCGCCTCTCCTCCACGATCTCGTCCCACCTGGACATCGTATCTCCGATGCACTCCCTCTACTGAGGATTCCTCCAGTCTCGACGATTGTCGCTTATAGCCGAAGACCTCCTCCTCCCCAGCATCACCGATCAGATCGCCTCCCACATAGGCCAACGTCTCAGGGAAATCCAAGAAGAATTGGAAGGGTTCCTACTGATGACGATGCATCAGTTGGAAATGGGAGAGTTCCTCCAGGACGTTGACAGATACTTGAAGGATCTAGCCGAGTCCAGGGTACCCCGCACCCCATCCGCGTCTTCTGAGCCATTGACCCCCGCGGAGCTCACAGCGGTAGAGCGAACAGAAGCTTATTGGACTGGAAACGACGGAAACACCCCTCTCCCCCGGTCGCACCCCCGCTTCCCCGAAGCCTGCTACACTTGCAGTTGCCTTGGGCACCAGCGTATCTTCTGCCAAGAGTACAAATGCCCTATCTGTCACAACTTTGCACCCAGACACGCCCAGATGCACTGCCCTTTTCGTCAGCGCCAGCCAACCCCAACCTCGTCGAGCTCACCACCGTCATCTCACAGTTCCAGAGGCTCACCATCTAGACGTCACGGGACTGGCCGTCCTCCTGGCACCCGACCTCCCCGAACCAGGCGAAACACCTTCGAACGACCCATTCCTGTCCCTCCGCCTCGATGATCTGCTTCCCCTCACTATATACCATCTGATGGAGACGAGGAATATACTGCGGAAGGAATGGCTAACATGACTGGCTCTCCGGGCGGAGGGCGCTACCTCGATTTTTGAGTCCTTCGTCGCAGTCTCGGACGTACTAAGGGGGTAATGTTACGATCGGACTCTTTTCTCGCTTACATATGCATGGGTACTAGTCCCAGTTCGGACGTTCTTTTCTTTTCACCGCTGACTACAATACCTTTACTCATCATCTGATTTCCATCGCATTCCATGCAATTCCATTTGCTTCATCAGCGGTTCAATCCTTGTCTATATAAACTCGTCCTTTGTACTCGTATCCCTAAGCTAGACCTCCCTTTCGTGTACCTCAATACACTGGGTCTTTGCTCACTCCTAGTCC